>OX375866.1:2053333-2298333 GCA_947359475.1 Heligmosomoides polygyrus bakeri
AACAGTATAGTCGAAAAGGTGGGCGCGGAGTCGGACTTCTTCGTCTTCTTCGCGACTTCTTCGACGCTCTTGAAAGCTCTCCAAGCTGCTCGTTTCCTCCTGCTAGCTCTGGCACTAGGTTGTTGGCCATATTGACTTCGCGACCCAGATAGACGTAGCTGGAGCATTCGGAGATGTTCGTTCCGTTGAGCAAGAATGGGGCATCAGAAACTTGTCCGTTCCTCATGAACATCGTCTTCGTAAGATTCAGCTGCAGTCCAACATTCCCACATACACGATCGAAGTCGGCCAGCATTCGCTCCGCCTGGCTGATGCTCGGTGTTATGAGCACGATGTCGTCAGCGAAGCGAAGATGGTGCAGTTGCCGGTCGTCGACCTCCACTCCCATGTCTTCCCATTCTAGTTTGCGCATGACGTTTTCGAGGGTGGCGCTGAAGAGCTTCGGATATATGGTATCCCCTCGCCGAACCCTTCTCTTTTCGTCGATGACGACGTCGTTGTAGAATGATGAAGTCTTGGTCGTGAATCCACTGTACAGCTCTCGAAGGACTCTGATGTACTGAGTAGGAACACTCTGAGTGAGCAGGGTTTCGATGGCCCGAGAAAAATATACTATAAATAATTTATAGGAGGGAACTGAAAGGGGATGAGAATTTGAGGACGAAGAGCCAACTGCAAGTAGTGCCCAGATACCAACGAAGCAGGCCCGTCAACTTCAACAAAACCCGTACCTTACGGTCGCTGGGGAAAAATAGAAAAGTTATATGTACACTCAGTCTGTCAAACCAAACCAACTCCAACTATCTTTGTATTATGACTTAATTTTAATTCTGTCAAAGTTACCGAACAAACAAGATGGAGTGCCCCCTCCGATTAGGATAGATCTGGTTAAAACTGCAGAAGTAAACACAAACATCACCGACTGAGATAAGGGCCCGGACGGTGGGTTTCATTCAATGCTGTCATGCTGCAGCTGCTGATCGTGTTCGCCGCCGTGTGGTGAGTTAGAGGGGCGAAGGCTGAGCGAACGGAGAGCAACATCCGCCTCGTTCTTCAGCACCAGCAAGGAGGTCTGGGGCTTGAAATGCGTCTCCGAACGTGGTGCCAACCTCTCGATTCTGTTGCAGGATCAAGACCAATGGGTGAGTTCTTGAGAGGGCCGCATTAGTTGGGCGAAGGGCGGCTGTTGGCAATTTGCCAGCAGCGCGGCGGCTCTACATGCGTTCGCGATGGAGCGCGAAATCGTCCATTGCTGTTGGGTTCTTTCGCCGCTCACCATCAGAGGGAAGTCCGCAGCTGGGTTCTGCAAAACTGCATACAGCTGGAAAATGGGTAGAAAACGCCTGAAAACTGAGTAGACGTTAAATCTGCTGAGATTTCATCCAGATAGTTGAAATGCAAAAACCCCACATGCAGAGGAACTGAACCCCCGACCTCCATCGTGAGAGTGAAGCCCTCTACCCACTTCACCACGAACTGCTTAACGAATGTGTCATGGCGGGCGTATAAGAGGCACAAATCGCACGGCTTCCGTGCTCCGTCGCCAAAGGGGAGTGCAAGCGGCTGCGTCGCGTGCGTCGCTGGGCATGTTGCCAACACCCGCCCTTCGCCTTAATCTTTCGGCCTTCTTGAGAGGGCTTTTGGGAGCATTTCAGGATGGGTGGACGAATGTCGATTTTTCTTCCCTATTTTTACCGTAGTTCCACATTCCAGCGGAATCCTAGATCTGTGGCGAATTACGTCAAAGAGCGCAACATGTTGTCCTTCGTAAGCTGTTCATTGAAGAAATCTAGGCCTAGTTGGAGTGCCCCCCCCCCAACCCACATAGCGCCGGACGAACTTGTGTTATCTCACACCATCCTCTCCTCAAGATTTGCGGTAGCAATTATAACTAAGCACCTACTTCCGTTTGAATGTCCCCGCTGTGCGCTTGCTACAGTATCCACAAACCTGCACATCACCCAAGCCGTTGTCATCGGAGCTCGTTTCTGTCATTGAGCGCGCAAACCTACAGACACCTTAGGAAGGATAAGACCCATCCAAGCTGCTCGTACTCGTGCTCAAACTGCTCTCGTTGCTCAGTGTGGATTACGCATCGATCGAATATCCACGTGGACGCCGACTCCATCCACGACGCAAGGGCAGAAACCAGAGTGGATCTATGCGGCCTAAAAGCAGATCGGAATACATTTTTGCGCTAGGGCGTAACATTGACATTCGAGTACGGTCGTATCAATGTGTACGCTCTATTTAAGCGTGGTGGTAAATCAAATGCTTAACATCGAACCATATTTGTTCATTCAAGGTGCGATACGGATTGGGGGGGGGGGAGGCTTTGAGCGCAGATTCAGGCTAGGGAAGGGACTCCAGGGTGGGTGCGATTCAAGCTGGTCGTGTGGAAACTGCTTTCGTCGCTCAGGGGGAGTCCGTAGCTGGATTCTGCGCTCTTCGAGCGCAGATTCAGGCTAGGGAAGGGACTCCAGGGTGGGTGGGATCCAAGCTGCTCATATGGAAACTGCTTCCGTCGCTCAGGGGAAGTCCGCAGCTGGATTCTGCGCTCTTCGAGCGCAGAATCAGGCTAGGGAAGGGACTCCAGGGTGGGTGCGATCCAAGATGTTCGTGTGGAAACTGCTTCCGTCTCTCAGGAGAAAGCCGGGTTCTGCAGAAGCATACAGCTGGAAAAATGGGCAGAAAACGCCTGAAAATTGTGTATACGTTAAAACCCCTGGACCTCATCCAGTCAGTTAAATGAAATGCAAAAACGCCAGCATGCATAGGAACCGAACCCCCCGACCTCCATCGCCTGAACCCGTCCTCCTACCCACTGCGTCACAATCCATCTGGCAGCTGGGCCACCAACGGGCACACAAGTGACCGTTGCGCATCGATCGATGCCCACGTGGTCGCTGACACAGCTCACGTGTGCATTCGCGTTGAACAATTGTTCCCCTACACCAATTGCGCGCTCTCACGTCACGCGTCTATTCCGATCTGCTTCTAGGCCATTTAGCAATTCCCCAGAAACCACAAGCTACAGTATCCCGCAAGCTTGCACATCAACCACATTCATTGCACATTCAAACAGCAGTAGGTGATTAGTTGTGAGATAGACCAGGAATTGCTCAAATTTGCTGTGTCACGATATGAGGAATTAATTCAGAAGTAGGAGGAGATGCCGTGGTTAGATTTCGTCAACCGCCACGATACGGTTGCCGGTTCGGGATCTCTCCTAGTCGGAGGGGACACGGCTTAAAAGCGGAACAGACATAGATAGAGTTGCCTATCCCTGGCAAGAAATTGTATAGATATATAATAGAAAGGTCCTCAAGTATGCCAGCTCAGTGCGTAGCCGTTATGAAATATCTCAATTTCAATTTTACCGTCGCCGTCAAAATGACTGTGTGAGATGCCATACCCCCCCTCCCTCCCTACTAGGAGTACTAGGAGAGACGCCGCTCCGGACTGCCATAGATCGGTCCCACGTATAACTAATTTCCTACTGCCGTTCGAATTGCGTGTCGATGGGCAGGTTTGGGGATACTGTAGCATGCGCGCGGAAACATTCAAACGGCAGTAGGTGATTAGTTATACATAGTTGCTATAGAATAGATCCGGTACCACGTAAAGCAGCTCATGTGGCCGGTTTCATACCACAGTGCTGTTGTGTAGTCCTGTGCCGGTATGAAGAAGCATCGTATGCTGTCACAGGATCCTCCGTTGCGATCAAAACTCCTGCACCAGACGGGACTCGAACCCACACCCTTTGGTTTCCGGCAGGATTCTGCGCGCGACACTGCCGGTGCTGTATGATCGTCATGTGTTTCAGGCCATAGATGCCAAAACGTGCTATGTCCGTGCGCGATACGATATCGAATCTGACCGGGTGTTCATGGTCGAGATGTACGGCATGGACGATGAGGTGAGTGACCGCCAGCGGATATGGTGTCGGCCAAAGGTCCAGTCGGAGGGGAAGGACCGCCTGATTTTCTCATAAAATCACGGCAGGAGTAAAATACGTGCAACATGGGGCAGAATCATGTAGCCTTACATCGCCACTCCTAATTACTGCTCGAATGAGCGTCCAAGACAGAATTCCTACTTGAGGTTGGAATCTGAAAACGTGACAGCCATTAGAACTAACCACCTGCTGCCGTTTGAATGTGCCCGCGCCTGCTACAGTATCCCCAAACCTGCACATCACCCAAGCTGTTGTCATCGGAGCCATTGAGCGCGCAAGACCCTAGGGTGTGTATCATCCAAGCAGCTCGTGTGGAAAACTGCCTTCGTCGGGCGGAGTTCGCAGCTGGGTTCTTCCCTCTTTGAGCTTCGATCGTACAAGACATCGATCAAATGTCCACGTAGACAGCGACGGGATCTATGCCGCAAGGCAGCAGCCACACGCTACAGTATTCCGCAAACCTGCACATCAACCAGCGACTCCATCGGCAGAAGGTGGTTAGATCTAAGTAAGACCGAAGAATATGGACATGACGAGCGTAAAAGTGCTGATGTGAAGGCGTAAGAGCACTGATCGATCTTCATAGGAATATCAGGTGATGACCCACCCCCCCCCCCCTCCTCCGATTAGGCCTGCACAGGGGTAGGAGTCTTAAGGTCACATGCACGTGTCGACGCGAAAATAATGACCGTTTCAGCGTTGTATGAATTGTTCACAGAATTCTACTACCTCGAGAATTGCTGATGAGCTCCAAAGTCCAGCATCATCGCATTCTAGGCATTCATACCTAACCACTCTTCTCCTCCAAGCTCTGCTTTGCCGTAGAAACGATCTCAAGGAGACATCGGGTCTATTTTTCTGGGAAGGGCACTTCACTCACCATCAGTTTGTTCTGGCGGGAAAATTGAAAAGAAACTATTTTATAATGACAACAGGCTGAATCACCGCGCAAGAGGTCCTTCCCTTGGCACCACATTGTTTGCATTCGCTTCGCTCTTCCAGAAGTGCCCCCACCGACTAGGATAGAGCCGAGACGTCTCTTGATGACGTCCATCCAGGTTTTTTTCGTTTGAATTCCTAGGCTGCAGCTCCTGGGTTTTATCTGAGGCTCAGCACTCATTCTGGCAAAAAACGGTGTTCGGAAGCCGGATTCGTCACCAGTTAAACCTGCGGATAAGCGAGGTATAAGGGGGAATGGTTCACCGTGGGTATCTCCACCCATTATACTCCGCAGTCGCGTGTTTAATCGCTGAATGAATTCGGGCCCGGATTTCTCCTAGTTGGGAGGGGGCTTCACTCACTCCTTTTGGCAACGCAATTTTAAAGTGCACTATTTTACAGAGATCAGGCTCTAAGCCTGCCAAAGAGAGAACTTTTCTACACAATTGACCCAACGAAGGAGACCAGCCTGAGTGTGTTCGACTCGCTTTTCTGGTCCCCCCCCCCCCCGACTAGGATATGTCGGGTGTTCATGATTCCTGCACCTGTCCATAGACACGGAAGCCAGAGGCATGGGGGGGGGGGGGGAAGGACCACACGCCACTCTCCAACCGACGGCTCCAGTTTCGATGCTTCAAGTGGACATGGGGTGCGGGTAGCACAGTCAGAGAAGGCGCCACATGTCGAGTGCACCACGAATCGATCGAGGCTTAGGCCATCCAAGTCTCCGGCTACATGACTCCTTAGAATTCAATCATTCAGCCTGAACACCTCGGCATCACCGTGGAAAACGAGACGTACTTCGGCACACTGGACGTGAACT
Organism: Heligmosomoides polygyrus bakeri; assembly: GCA_947359475.1. Classification (NCBI taxonomy): domain Eukaryota; kingdom Metazoa; phylum Nematoda; class Chromadorea; order Rhabditida; family Heligmosomidae; genus Heligmosomoides; species Heligmosomoides polygyrus. The sequence goes on from OX375866.1 coordinate 2,059,054, forward strand.
TCGCCTGCAACAAACGCGATCGATGTAACAACATCAAATCCTTCTCAGTGAGTGCCAAACGTGTCCGTTCGATCAATATTTTTGAAGCAATTTTTAGAGGATTCTTAGGGACTAGGAACATCGTTCGGTAACCTTGCGATAAGAAGGACACCTTCAGCACTTGACATCCCTTTCACTGTCAGACCACAGAAATCGAGAAATCTCAGGGACAGGAAGATTTACAGCAATTTAACAGAGAAATTGCAGCCAAAATTCTTGATAGCACAGCTTAAACCGCCCACCATATCGCTTGATAAGGCGCGCTATCAGGGATTTCGGCTGTATTTTCTCTGTTAAATTGCTGTAAACTGCGTTGATGAATCCGGCTCCAGGTCTCCAAGAAGCCAAGCCGGTAGGAAGACAGGGGCGTCGTACGGGTGGACGCGGGGCCCTTCGACTTTTCCACTGCCTCCTCAACACTGTTGAAGCTCCCTAAGTTGCTCCAAGTCCTTTGGCCATGCTGAATTCGCAACTTCGGCATACGGCATCTGGAGCAGTTTTGGAGAGGTTCGCTTGGCTGGAGCGAGAATGGAGCGTCAGACACTTGTCCGCTTCTCGTGTTCACCGTCCTCGAAACATTCAGTTACAGCCCAACGCCAACACGGTACATTTTGTGGATTTCATCGTCAATTCTCGTTCCCACCACTGTTCTCGAAGAAGTACTGATTCTATAGGAGTCGTGTAGGTGATAGAGAAGGCAGCAATGAGATTGGATAGTAGATTTAGGCCTGGCATTCAAACTCCATCAGCTTTGACACCAGATGCATAGAGAGGATCTTGATGAGGTCCAATGGCACCCATTGCCAAAACTAAATCCAACGTCGAAAAGTGGACTCTGACCCAAGAAAAGAACCCGATGAGGCCTTTAACGAAGCAGGTGCCGTGTAAAACAGACACGTTCCCATACCAGGCGGAAAACGGCGGAATTTTCGCCAGAGATCCCTGAACATGTGTCGATTTCAGAAGCAGATGTACATCCACCGCGCCAAAGTGCCGGAGGACGCAAAGCGGATAAACGCGATCACCCGTGGATTCACTCATCAGTTCAAGATCGGGCGGCGTAAGGAACGGAGACTGCGACGTGGGTTATTCTTCTCTTTACATTCTTTCAGCCAACATCCGCACTGGCTGTCCATACTGAACGGCAGAGTCCCTCTCCTCTAACCATAGATAGATCGATACTAATCAATAGTCCACCGTTCCCATCAATTACCATTGATAGAGAGTTGATCTGTGATGGTCACTACGGGCATCTGCGCAGTGCTCGGCGTATCACTCCCAACTCATCGATCATTCGATATTGATCGATGCAGATGCTACCATGTATATGAAAGAGAAAATGGTCTGTTAGTCCGTCTGTGCGTCCGCGCCAATCCGTGGGCACGTTTAACGCGTAGGCAGTCCAAAAAAAGGATCGGTATACTCTATTTTTTGGATGTCATAAATATGGTGACCCCACACGCACTTCTTTATATATTCATCAATCGATATCGATCGAAATTATCGATTTCTGCGCAAATTTAAGCGTTTGAGATGGGTGTCGATAGCAGTATGTATTGTGAGAGGCGGTCAGGCTTCACAGCAATGTCAATCAGTTGGACGGACCCCTCTGGCGTGGTGAATCGCGTTTCTAGGCCAGGCAAGGATCAGTATCTAGACAGTGGATTCTGTGATTAGCAGAGTGCAGACTCACGCACGGACGCATGGACTAACCAGCACAGGTTCCACATAGGGTTCTCCTGCACATCAAAGGATCCCTACGTCCTGAAAGAGTTTCAGAAATCAGGACACGATTTCGCGTCTGCAATCCAAGTCTGCAAAACGGAGCTGAGGACCTCAATAGAGGTGTTCCACGGTGAACACTCCTGGTTTAGTTGGCGTGGGCAATTTATCCGTAGATCCGTGCCTCGTGCCAGAGTAGCCCAGCGCGTCTCTCTGCTCGAGAACCACTCAACCCCCCCCCCCCACTACCTTTAAAGGCGATCATAGGCCAAGAATCGGAAGGACTGTGACGACGTTTATATGTCATCAAAAGATAGCCGGCTCAGCTGCTTGCATCACTCATGTTTCGATCGATATTGATTAACTTATTCATTAAAACACTCCTATTCGCCTGAGCCGCACTTCGAGCGGCCGACATTGGACATCGAAATCGATCGATATTCACCGATTGATCGATACCGTTTACTTAAGGATGACGACTGTCCAGCGGTCAACATATTTGCGTCGTAAATCTCACCATTCTAAGTCATTTCAAACGTCAAACCGATAACATCCAACGATATTGATTGGTCAATCGATATTGTGCAGTTGAAGATGAGGAATTCCCACTGGTCAACATGTTCGTATAAACCTCACCATTAGGATGGTCATTTGTAGTTAAAAATTGTAACATCTATCGGTATGGATTGGCCTGCCGATCAATACTTTTCCTTTGCTGTGAATTTTGTTCATTGATCGCCATATTCCTACACAAAGCGACCATTTCGAGCGAAATAATCGATAAAATCGATCGATATTGATTGTTCGATCGATACTGCCTATTTGCTGTGAAGCTGGTTCACTGGCCATTATAGTCACATGATAATTATGCTTAAGCGGTTAGCACTGAGCATTTGCGGAGCTCACTCACGCTTTGCGGCAGCTGGGTAGGCAGGCAGACAGACAGACAGACGGACAGGCAGACAATCAGATGGACAGGCATTTATGCAGGAATTTTAAGGACTCTGCTCTCGTATTCACATGATTGTCAATGCTATTTGTGAATAAAAATCGATAAATCGATACGGATTGGCGAGTTAGCGTTGTTTATTCATTTCCAGCGGCAATAATAAAAGCTTGATCCCCAGATGAAACGGCTAGTCTTGAGCACAGATCGACAATGATGACTGAAATGCGCTGCCTTCCCACGTACGCTATTTGGCGGACAGACAGACAGACGGACAAACAGACAGACAAAGCCTTTTAGCACTTTGACACTTCAGTTGCACGCACCTGCGTCGATTCCAATTTCAGGCGGAGTGCTGTACGGTATCTGGGCGATCGTGCTGGTGTTGTGCTCGGCTCTTTTCCTGCAATTCGCCAGCGGTGTCACCTCGTACACTATTCGTTCGAGACCGCCACGAAAGAAGAAGAAGAAGAATGTGCGCACGTAGACAGATGGCCACGAGGATGTTCAGAAACGCCGCATTTAATCCGCTTTCCTCACTTAACTAATAAACGTTGAAAAGCGAAAAGAGTACGTGAGCCTAGTGGAGTACGAGACACACACACACTGTGCTGTGTTGTTTTTTTGCAAACAAAAGCCAAACCGAGAACGAGCCAGTCAGAAGTGAGATCGCTAAGCGACATGTTGCGACAGTGGGCGATAATCGGCGACAGAGAGCGATTCTAGGCGATATTAGATAGTCTACATTTAATGGTCTCAGGGAAATATTACTCTTCGAAACACTGCCAGAGCCGTATGGCAGGTAGTCGTCGAGCTGTCGTGCCAAGATTGATATCGAACGTTTATTCGGCTTACGTTTCGGCGTAACCGCCTTCTTCAGAGCCTGGAAAAGACAAGGGGAGTTAGAGAAATTACCCGTCCAAGAGTCATTTCAAGTTTCAGCCATCTCAAAAGCTAAAGGGCGAAAGAGACGAACCACGAGGGAGACAGTCCAACCGACCTTATGTAAACAGCCGAAGGCTGTGGAGTCACCCTTCAGATGGAGATAAATTCGGCAGGGAAGGCGACTGTAGGTTTTCAGGAACAGTATACCTCATAACTTGCATTGAATGCAAGGAGGAATACGTTGGTGAGACGGGCAGACCACTTTGGGTAAGGGTGAAGGAGCATGTGGATGGGCTCAACAGGTGCAAAGTCGCCACACCCTTGGGGGAGCACAGGCTGCGAAGTCATAGTGGCGCAGTGGTTCGAGTGGCGGTGACGATCCTGGCTCGCGAGGTCGACATCGCAGCGCGCAAGGCCTTGGAGGCGCTGTGGATTGCGTTCAAGAACCCCGCAATCAATAGGAAGGAGGAACGGGTGGCCATAACCCAGGAGTTGGCTCCATTTGCCGACCTCTGTGGGCTTGACCCCGGGGGGGGGGGGGGCGCCAGCCGGAAGGTCACTGAGGGGCTGACCCGAAGGGAGGACCTCATTCACCCACATTTATCTCCATCTGAAGGGTGACTCCACAGCCTTCGGCTGTTTACATAAGGTCAGTTGGGCTGTCCTCCTCGCGGTTCGTCTCTTTCTCCCTTTAGCTTTTGAGATGGCTGAAACTTGAAATGACTCTTGGACGGGTAATTTCTCTAACTACCCTTGTCTTTTCCAGGCTCTGAAGAAGGCGGTTACGCCGAAACGTAAGCCGAATAAACGTTCGATATCAATCTTGGCACGACAGCTCGACGACTACCTGCCATACTGTTCTAAGACATGCCGAGATTCAAGGACAGTCGCACATGGAATATCTTACTGCCAGAGCTGTACAACACCCTAAGCAGCCCTTACTAGGGCCTAGTCATTGATGAAGGGATGTGGGCCCAGGGCGCACATGTAGACAGTATTCATTTTCCTGGGTTCTTGGATTTCGTCCATCGTATGCGAAGAACTAACTTGCCACTGAGATAATTTTCTTCAATAAAATAAGAATAAAAAGCATCGAGTAGTCCATGGCTCAACAATTGGGTTGAGCTAATCTTCCAATTTTACCCTATCTCTCGGTGATTTCGAGTTTGACGTTCCACTGAGCACGATTTCGACGAAGCAGTGCTGTGATGACGGAGACGTAGGCACTAGAGCCTCGACCATGTAGCAAAAGCAGGGTGTGGTCTCCGCGGTGGAGTTGGCAAATTGCCATGAAGTGGGCGTGGCCAGGTGGCGTCAACAACCACAACCACCTCAGGCTGAAGCTATGTCGACCAGCGTCCGCATCTTCCAGGGTCGATGGAGAGATAGCAAAGTGAAATTCGGAGGTGCTAATGAAGATGCTGTTCCGTGAGATCTATCCTTTTCCGGAGGGCCACATGTTAGGTTGTAACGAATTAAATGGCACTGGCTCGCGCCATTTTTTGGCGCGTCTTTACGCGTTTGATCAAGAACAATCCGTAACATGTGGCATATCATTTAGAAGCGCAAACTTTGCTCTACCGGCGAGTACCAAATTGTCTATGTAAAAGTGGGAAAACTTTAGAGTTTTATTGACTTTTTTGCAGATGGACAAAAGGGTAATCCGAGGCATTTACTTGCATGAATTCAAGCTGGGCACTACAGCTAAGGAGTCGGACGAGAAGATCAACCCCGCATTCGGTCAAGGATGTTCCACAATTCGGACGGCGTATCGTTGGTATCAGAAGTTCCGGAATGGAGATGAGAGCTTGGAAGAACACGAAGGTCGTGGGAGGCATAGTGATGTTGATGAGGACAAGCTGAGAGATGTGGTAGAGGAGGATCCACACAAAGGTACCAGGGAGATAGCGAAGGTTCTTGGCGTCAGTCACAACACAGCCGTCCGGCATCTGAAGGAAATTGGAAAGACCAAAAAGCTGGAAAGATGGGTGCCTCACGAGCTGTCTGAGGAGCAAAGAAACCGACGATATGAGATCTCGTCCGCACTGCTTCTACGGAACGAAACGGACCCATTCCTTGATCGCACCGTAACCTGTGACGAGAAATGGATAATGTACGACAACAGGCGACGATCGGCACAGTGGGTGGACAGCGATGAGAGGCCCAAGGTTTTTGCGAAGCCGGAATTGCACCAAAAGAAAGTAATGGTGACAGTATGGTGGTGTTCGCTGGGAACTATTCACCACAGCTTCCTTCCTCCCGGTGAATCCATCACGGCAGAGAAGTACTGCATTGAAATTGAAGAAATGATGAAAAAGTTGAAGGTTTTTACTTCAATTAATAAACTTGTCTACAAGCCGAGATATTAACTGTTTAAATTTACAGTGGTTCAGTGCCATTTATTTCGTTACAACCTAATAACTAAAAAGTATTATATGTAACAAATCCACTTGAGACTTACCGAGCGGCTCCTACAGAACAACATAGGATCCTAAAAAAGAAAAAGTCACAAAGAAAAAGACGAAAAATTACATTTGTTGCGGTTGTAGACAGGCCAAGTTGTGTGCCCTCCTTACCATGTCATATCTTGGTTATAACATGTCAGCCGGCGGTCAGCACGCGACATGCCTCCATTCCGTCGCTCTTTGCCCGCCGAGACGGTTGTAAACCGCGACGATTTTTTATTTTTTTTTTGTTTGTTCGTTCGTTTTTGGTTTCTTTTAGGTTCCAACTCGTTCTCTAGGAGCCGCTCGGTAAGTCTCAATTCGTTTTGTTACCTACCTTTTAGTTATGTAGCCCCCGAACTATGATAGATTCGTTCCGTGCTTTCTCCGCGAATTTGGTCGAAGTTCAGTGAGTTTGTAGACATTTTGATTTTTCGGCACTTCAGCGAAACGATGGGAAACGGTGAAAGGGCTACGTCATCCTGTATTAGGATGCTGCTCGACTTTCGGATCATGCCTTCCAAATTTGGGTGCCCAATCAACTACTTCTCTAACCCTTCGGTCCATGTCGCGAATGTGGGCAGCGCCAAGAGGTGGGGAAGCGTCTGCGTATCATGACGCATGAAATGGTCGTGCCATTCAGAGACGGCGTATACGATCGGCACCCTCCCTTCTCGTGTTCCTCTGTTCTATCACGATTCATGGCGCGCTTCTACCTCCCAAGGGCTTTGGAGGCGCCGCGTCTGCCGTCAAGGCGGTACTTCGGCGGCAAGTCTTGTCGCCGATGTAGCACCTTTGCGGTACCTCTTCGTCCCTACCCTATGCTTAAGGATATGGCTGCAGCGTTGCCGCAAAAGTGTGCGGAGGTGTTAACGAGCCAGCGTACTTCCTCTAAGAACCCGTTTATACTTCGACGCCAAGCGACGCAACGCCATGCATAATGGCCAAATTGATCGATCGCGTCGCTCGATCAATATGGCCATTATATATGGTGTCGCGTCGCTAGGCGTCGAAGTATAAACGGGGCCTAACCCACCACTGCCGTCGCCGGCCTAATTTTATCAGGGGTCCATCAACGACTTACATAACCTTAACCAGAGAATGCACAGCGAAAAGCTCAGATAACGCGGCTTATCGTCCACCATCTCGCTTAAAAGCCACGCTATCACGGATTTCGGCTGTAATTTTCTCTGTTAAATTGCTATAAGTCATTGATGAATAAAATTCGCTAGCATCTAGGACTTGGTGCGTACTTTATCGGCATCAAGCCCTTCACAACTTCGGTACATTCATCATAGGCGGTCTTTCCTGACCGGCCAGTAATGTCATTGGTTTGTGCTGCGCAGTACTTCTGCCCCTCAGGGTTTTCCTCCGCAAGCGTTCTCATGCTCAACAGCTAGCGTTTCAAGTTGTCGTTGACATGTCTTCCGAAGCCAGGTTCCCCTCACTCGTTTCTTCTTACTGGATCTAATTGCTGGTCCGCCTTTACAGGTCTTCCCTTCCCCTCTGTAGTCCCCCACCTTCCTGATCCCAACTACTGGCCCACTTCTTTGTTTCCACTACTGACACCTTCTGGTCTATTCTTGTTGGTTTCTCCGTCCTTGCCTCTCCTTCAGGTTCTTCCTTTCCTTCCTGGTCGCTCTCCTGGTCCACCATAGAGGTCCCCCATACCGCCCTTCTCCACTATCCCCTTAGTGGTCCTCCCATGCTCATGGCACGGTTGGTGACACGTATTCAGAATCAAGATGCTTGCTGCGCAAAGTAGGGGGTCCGTTTTCTGGATCAAGAAGCTCAGAAGCGCGCGCAGTCGCTGCTGTGTCGAGCATGACGAGGCTATGCGTATGGCAGATTCCTTCTTCTCCGTATGAAATCCCTTACGGCTCCCTTCCTGTTGGTTCCCCGTCCTGGTCCCGCCTCCAGGTCCCTTCTTCAAGGTATATTCCTCCTCACCCCCTCGGGATCATCCCTACTACTCTACCCCAATTAAGTAGGCCTCCCACGCTCATGACCCGACGACGGCGAGCGAACGTCCATTGGGTGACGTCGGTGTCACATCCTCTAAATTCGGTCGCTCTTAATGGTAATGGATCTCCTTGCTGATCTTTCTTACTGTCCCCCTCTTCTGATTGGTAACTCCCTAATGATCCCTACATATTGGTTAAACTCTTCTTGGTGCCACCTCCTGGCCTGCTTCTTTGCTCACCCCATCGACCATCACGATGCTCCTCCTGGCCGTTGCCTCCGGTACATGTCGCGTAGGTGAGCAGCATTGGTAGGTAGGAGCGCGCCAGCTAATTGTAACCAAACACAGCACAGGCCGAATACATGCCAATCCATCAGGGTACCAACTGTACATGCCCACTATAAATGGCATGTCCATTCAATGCGGGTCTGATTGGTTTAGGCGTTCCCACCTACCAATGCTGCTCACCTATGCGACATATACCTTGCCTCCTTATCGCTGTCGGTTCTCCACCCTCAAAGTCCCCCTTCTACCCTTACCCATTTAGTAGTCCTCTCATGCTAATGGCACGAAGTCGGCTTCTGAATCTGGACGCTCAACAACGCGTGTAGGTGCTGTTGTGTTAAGTAGTAAAGGGCTGCGTTTTCCCTGCTGCAGCAACATCTCACCTTCAATAGCAAATTTTGCCCGCGCTGTAGATGATGAGGAGCACCTTATTCAGGCTAGATCACTCGACCGCTTTCGCTGTGGATGATGCGGCGTAGCTCACTTGGGTTAGATCACTCCACGGACAAACTCTTTTATATATAGGTGGTGATAGGGCTTTTCAAAGTCATTAACCGTGTGGGCCATCTACAGGGGCTTTCAAAAAATGGTGGATCTGAATAGTCCGAACCAATGTCAGATCCATCATATAGGATACACTTTAACCAAAGACAACGACAAAAAACAGTTACTGAAAAACCAAACAGAAGGAAGAATGGCCAATAGCCAATCTTGCAGTGGCTGGCACAGGAAACATCGAACATCTCTATTCTCGGACAACCAGCAACAGATAAGAATGATCCTTGTATTCGTACCGTAATCAGTTAAACAATATCGTTCATTTACTACTTACTAGGAAAGGGTTTCGACCTCCCATGGAACTTCAAGTTGAGACCTGGATCATTAGAAAGAGCTCGGAATGCTGATCACGAATATGGGTGTCAAAATTGCAAAATGAAAGTCCTGAGCGAGTTACCGAAATCCGAAATGGCCTACCGAAATCGGGGGCCTCACCACAGGCTGGCTGTGTGAATGACTGGCGCGAGAGCGATGAGTCACCGGGGCTCCGTAAGAAGGGCCCGCCAGCTGCGGCAGTGGCGCAGGGGAAGTGCTCACGCTCGTCGTGTGCGACGTCGTTGGTTCGGTTCCCGTTGTTGCCCGTCTTTTTGCAAATCATAATTTATCTTCGAGATGACTTTTTGTTCTGAATTATGACACGTGCCAGATTAAATAGCCGGGAAAACTACCATACACGTTTGTAAAAATGCTTGAAGGCAAAAAAACTGCCATGGTAACATTTTTATCTACTATTTTGCACAAATAGAGTCCAAAACATATATTGAATAACTAGAGGTGTTTCTAACAACCTTGGCATTCATGGAACAAAGCAGAAAAAATGTGAAGTAAAAAGGTGAGTTGAATGTATGATGAGGAAGAAGAAAATGTCGTTGATTTAGTGCTTTTTCTTCACTCACTACGTCCTTTTCACGAGTAAAGGTGGTGTCCATCCTTCTTGCTGAATTTGGGATGCCAGAGTGAATAAAAACGTCACCATAGCAATTTTTTGCCTTTAAGCATTTTTACAAACGTACATGGTTGTTTTCCCGGCTATTTAATCAGACACGTCTCATAATTCAGAACAAAAGATTATTTCGAAGTTAAATTATGATTTGCAAAAAAATGGACAGCAACGGGAACCGAACCAACGACGCCGCACCCGACGAGGGCGAGCACCACCCCTGCGCCACTGGCGCAGCTGGCAGGCCCTTCTTACCGAGCCCCGATGACTCACCACTCTCGCGCGCGGCGCGTCGTACAGCCAGCCTGTGGTGAGGCCCCGATTTCGGCAGGTCATTACTCGCTCAGGCGTTTCATTTTGCAATTTTGACACTCATATTCGTAATCAGCACTCCGAGCTCATTCTAATGATCCTGATCTCAACTTGAAGTTCCATGGGAGGTCGAAACCTTTTCCTAGTTAGATACACATATGAAGCACACAATCACTCCATCAAAGCTCCTGCCCTCCTGCCTTCGTCCTCGTCTCGCTGGCCGTCCGTCGACGAAGATTCGCCAGTGGAGGTAGCCGCGTCGGTCGACCCGGTGGCCATGGAGAGCGAAACACTGCAATCGCCTTCTTTATGGAAACGCCCACAATGACTATGCTTAGGTCACATAAAGTTCCAGAACACGTACGGGACCTTGGAACCACGACGTCGAGCACCTAACTTCCTCATATCCAGTAAGCAATGTGACCAGCTAATACTACCTTCTCGTAGCAAATTGTTGAATATCCCATGGAAAACTACAAAAATCAGTTCACCCTGGTTTTTGGACATATTACCTCATGTACCTCATTACGCCACTCCCCCAGCAGGAGGCGGGTGTACCTCATGTCGATCTGTACTCTGTACTTCAACCACTACCTTCGACTTGGTAGGATTCCGGATTCATGGAAGGAGTCGAAAACAGTTCTAATCTTCAAAAAAGGTCAGCAGGAGGATATCAACAACAATCGACCCATCAGTCTTCTCTCGGTTGTCTACAAGATCTTCACCATGATACTGCTTAACCGCATGGAGCGTTGCTTGGATGAATATCAGCCAGTGGAGCAAGCAGGGTTTCGCAAGGATTTCTCCTGCATGGACCACATTCAGACTGTCTCACAGCTCATCGAGAGGAGCCGCGAGTACCAGCTCCCACTTGTCCTTGTCTTCGTGGATCACCGGAAAGCGTTCGACTCTGTGGAAATCAACGCCGTTTTGAACGCACTTGTGCACGCTGGTATACCATCGCCCTACATTCGACTTCTCGACGAATTCTTCTCGAACACATCGACCACCATCCAGTTGTTCGATCGAGAGCTTAAAATTCCTATCGGGAAAGGAGTATGGCAGGGAGACACGATTTCTCCCAAGCTATTCACAGCGGCACTCCAGGATGCCATGAAAGACTTGAATTGGGACGATGAAGGCTACCTTGTCGACGGTAAACGGATCAGCAACCTTCGCTTCGCCGACGATATTGTTCTCATCTCTACCAGCACAGCAGAAGTCGAGGAAATGCTGAACGAGCTCAGTGTGGCAGGTATGAAGATTGGATTGGACATGAATATGTCCAAAACGCAGTTTATGGTCAACCAGTGGTGTGACACGGGACTCGTAAGGTTAAATGGAGTCGCTCTACAACAGATCGACTCCTACGTCTATCTGGGAGGAGAGCTGAAGATGGATAACGACCTCGCTCCTGAAATCGCCCGCAGGAGACCCGCAGCATGGGCAGCCTTCAGTTCGATTCGCGAAGTCACCGATCAGGTCAAGGATGCCGGCCTCAGGGCCTCGACATTCAACGCCTCTGTACTGCCTGCGATGTGTTACGCGACGGAAACCTGGCCCGACAACAAGACAATCGCCAGAGCGATGCAAACTACGCATCGTGCACTGGAGAGACGTCTTCTGAGGACAAGCCTTCGTCAGCATTGGCAAGAAGGCCTACGAAGCTCGGAGCTACGGGAGAAGTCGCAACTAGCAGACCCCTGCTGTACATGAAGAAGTCCAAATATCGCTGGGCCGGACACCTGCTTCGACGAAAGGACGACAGATGGAGTCTCCGTGTCACAGAATGGCTCCCGAAAGACCATAAGAGACCACTGGGATGACCGCCATCGCGATGGGCAGACTCATTCTCAAGATCTTTCAGAGAGCGGAGTCTGCCTCACTGGATGCAAGCAGCCAGAGATCGAGCGGTCTGGAAGAGTTGTGGTCCCCGCTGAGAAGACCTCCAGCCGACAACAGGACCATCAAAGTGTCAAAGTAAGTATTGTATTTCTGCTATGTTATAAGTGTTGTTTAGTTCGATTACAGCGCAGCTATTAGTGCAGTAAATAAATAAATAGAGATATTAGAAGTGACACCGTGACAAACCTTCTTCAGCGGAGAACTTCTGCTCGCTGGAGTTGTTGGACGGTGCTGCAGAGTCCATCGTTGTTGTGTCAAGGAGGCGATTCTCCTAAATCAAGACACACTGAGGAACGCTCGTTATTCTCTGGAAGCGTCACGAATTTCTTCTCCGAATGTTCAATTGTCACTCTATGTTTAGCTAATTTTTACCCGCTTCATCAGCTGCCATCATCCCTTCAAATATTAACGTCCTCCCCACCTCCGTAGACGAAAAGCCTAAAAGCATATTTCACTACGATTGGTCACGCTATGGAAGCTACACTGCTGGAGAGAGTATTTATATTTAGAAAACCCTAAATCTGCTATGTATCCACTTTCAAGTCAAACCAGACAATCTTTCATGCAAGTCCGACGATCTTAAAATCAAGGTGAACATCTCCGGAATCAAAACGAGCCTTCTTCCAAATTAAAAGTAGGGGCTCTCTGAGACGTTCAGACGTCCAGACGTCCAATAGGTTTTTGTTCAAGGCAAATTTTTATACGACTTTCTTTGAAATATTAGGTTGTCCCATAAGCTCCCGCCGTTTTTTAACGATTCATTGTGGATTTCGCCGGCGGTCTCTTGCATAGCTCTATATAGCTTTCGAAAGAGAATGATCTGCTCAGAACTTGTATTGCATTTCTTTCTTCACCCTCAATTTTGTCAATTTTTAGGTCGTTAAAGTGAAAAGTGAAAAAGTGGTCATCGCGCGGTTGCTTCTCTCGCTTAGGTTTAGGATTTTTCCGCAGTTTTTCACAGCATTTGAAAGACAATGCTCTGTACTACAAGAATACGTGTTGGTCCTACTTGCTCATTCGTCCTTTATCGATTTTTAGGCATTCAAATTGGGACGTCCGACTTTTCAGTACGAATTTTTCCCGACAGCTCCTGCTCTGTGGGAGGACTTTTTTGCTCGGTGTTATATGTCGTTCGGAAGAGGATGTCTTCACTCTATAAGAATTTGTGTCGCGTTTATTGGCTCATGCTGTTTTCTGTCGAATATCAACAAAATTCCAAAAAAAAAATCATCTTCACCAACAACTCCTTCTCCTTGTTCAGTTGTTGATATTCGACAGAAATCAGCATGAGCCAATAAACACGACACAGATTCTTATTGAACAAGACATCCTCTTCCGAACGACATATAACACCAATCAAAAAAGTCCAACTACAGAACCGAGCTGTCGATAAAAATTCGGACGGAAAAGTAGGACGTCCCGATTTGATGGCCTAAAAATCAATAAAGGACAAGAGAGCAAATAGGACCGACATGTCTTCTTGTAGTGCAGAACATTGTCTTCCAAATGCTATGAAAAACTGCGCAAAAAATTCCAAACTTAAGCGGAGAGAACAACTGCGCAGATGGCCACTTTTTCACTTTTCACTTTGACGACCTAAAATTTGACAAAATTCATGATGAAAAAAGAAATTCAATACACGTTCTGATAGAGCAAATCACTCTCTTTCGAAAGCTCTATAGCGCTATGCAAGAGACCGCCGGAGAAATCCGCCATGAATCGTTGGAAAAAATCGTTGAGACAACCTAATACATTAACTCACTTGCCCCAATAAGTGAGCATATTCTATAAAATTCTATTAGGTTGTCACATAAGTTCTGTCCGATCCCGATAGGCGTTACTTTGTGATTGTTTTTCATGTATAGAGAAAGTAATTGTATATATGTTGTATACTATTTTGTAGCGCTTGTTTCGCTCTATAAAACTTGGTGTGTTGCTTTTAAAAAGTCGTGAGCATTGCTTCGTTTTAGGTGCTGGACGAAACCATGGAAAAAACGCACTTGCGGGTAATAATGCTTCATGAGTTCAAGCTTCGCCGCAGTGTTAGCGAGGCAACTCAAAACATCATGATGGCATGGGGAGAGGACTCCGCTAACGAACGCACCGCGCGCAGATGGTACCAGAAGTTGCGGGTTGGAGACGTGGATCTCGAAGACAAGGACCGCTCAGGACGACCAGCCAAATGTGATGACGGACGTTTGAAAGAACGAGTGGAAGCCGATTCACGAGGAACTGTGCATGAGATGGGGAGAGAACTTCAGGTCAGTCGTACAACCATTTCGAGGCACCTAGAGGCGATAGGAGAGGTGAAAATGCTGGATAAGTGGGTGCCCCACGAACTCACTGAGGAGCAGCAGAGGTGTCGCCTGGAGATCTGTTCTTCCCTTACTATAAGGAACGAAAACGATCCGTTTCTTGACCGGATAATTGCCTGTGACGAAAAATGGATCGTGTACGACAAAGGAAGAAGATCAGCGCAATGGCTGGATAAGGAAGAACCGCCGAAACACTTTCCCAAACCTAACCTCCATCCGAGGAAGGTCATGCTCACTGTCTGGTGGGCTGCAACTGGTATTATCCACTACGACTTCTTGAAGCCTGGTGAAACCATCACGGCAGAGAGGTACTGTCGTGAATTAGACGTGGTTCACCAAAAGTTGCTTGAAATGCGTCCTGCACTGGTGAATCGAAGAGGACCGATCCTTCTTCACGACAACGCCCGTCCACATGTCTCGCATCTGACCACCCAAAAATTAAACCAGTTGAGATATGAAGTTCTCCCGCATCCCGCTTATTCACCAGACCTAGCTCCAACGGACTTTCATCTTTTCAAGCATCTCGATGGTTTCCTCAAGGATAAAAACTTTACTAATGTAGCAGATATCGAAATTGCCTTCGAGTGTTTCATTGCTTCTAGAAATTCAGATTTCTTCCGAAATGAAATTAGCGCTCTTGTATATCGTTGGCAGAAGTGCATTGATTGCAGCGGTTCTTACTTTGATTATAAACTTTATTTTCTGCTGAGATACTACACCGCAAAGTTGCCGTCGAAAATCGGACAGAACTTATGTGACAACCTAATAATTCTAATTATTATTATTGTTATTATTATTATTATTGAAATATCCATTTCAACTAAAAATATAATCTATATAATTTATAATTTATATATAATTTATATATATATATATATATATATGTAATTTATTTGGAAGTGTGGAAGGAGACAATTTTTAGCGCACTAAAATATGAGATCGTGCCATGCCCTCGACCAGCTCGTCGTGACTTCCATTCGACTGATAGTGTAAGTGCTGCTTGAGGATGTGTGCGTTTTTTTAAATGAATCTTCTTGTTGTACCGTTTATATCTACGTTACTCTACGCAAACATAGTTTTTGTAATCAGTCGAATGGAAACCGCGAGGTCCTGGACGAATGCCTAGGGCAATCCATGTTTTAGCACTAAAAATTTTAGCCTTTCTGCGATTGAGAACAAGCTTTGAACCTTTGATTGGAAGATACAAATTTTATAAAATTTCAAACACTGTGTCCGCAACAAACTATGTCTTGTTGCGATCAAAACTCTTAGCACCAGTTGGGACTCAAACCCGTGCCTCCTGCTGAACGGGTGGGAATGCTCTACGCCGGTGCACCACCGGCGCTGTTTGAACGAACGGAGTATCTACACCTCGTGGGACCGATCAGCACTCACCTGTATACCGGGATGAGCCAGCATAAAACAAGTTGAGCTGATATCAGCGGCCGGCTCATCACGATATACAGGTGAGTGGTGATCGGTGCCACAGGGTGTGGATGTTCCGTTCGATCAAACAGCGCCGGTAGTGTAATGGCGTAAAGCATTCCCCTCGTTCAGTAGGAGGCATGGGTTCGAGTCGCGGCTAGTGCTAATAGATTTGATCGCAACAAAGCATCGTTGTGAGGGATTACAATCTCAATACCAGCCACTTGCGGCTTAAATAAACTGATTTAAATCACCGTCTCCACTTACTGAAGCAGGTAGACTACAAAATTTCAAAGAAAGTCGCGCTTCGTTTTTCTTGAACAAATTTAAAGACGTCTTGAAAAATGTCCATTTTAACACATTGGCGACAATATGAGCCACCGGTGGCTCATACCTTTTCGCGCTATTTTTTGTACTCCTGCCGTCGTTTTTTTTTAAATAAATGTTTCCTCTGCTCCCTTATTACTTGTTATAGAAGAATGTCCAACAGGAATAAGCACGAAAATTGTCTTTGCTTCCATTAAATATATCGAATTGAAAAATTTCACTAGTAAGGAGACCAATTTTACAATAAAATCAACTCAAGTCAGTATTTTTCACCTAAACTTTGCCCAAGGGGGTTATTTGACTCACGAATCTGACATCCTTTTTCGAAATTTGGGCTGACTACGGTAGGTTACGGTAGGTACGGGTGAGTAATCCTTGGAGGCATGGTCACCGATTTCGCTCAAACTTCGCCCATGAGTGTTATTTGGGGTGCTGATCACGAATCCGACATCCGTTCTTGGTGTTACGGTGTACTAAGGTAGGTTACGGTAGGTACGGGTGATTGAGGCTGTCGGCGATTATACGTACCTACCGTAACCTATCGTAATCGGCCGAAATTTCATGAACGGATGTCAGATTCGTGATCAGCACCCCAAATAACCCCCTGGGCGACATTTGGAACAAAACGGTGATCGCGACCTCGGCAGCCTTGGTCACCGTATCTACCGTAACCTATCGTAATCGGCCGAAATTTCATGAACGGATATCAGATTCCTGATCAGCACCCTAAATAATCCCTCCGGTCGATGTTTGATAGAAAAAAGCACGCAAAACCAAAAAGTGGTCCGCGAGGGACATTATGAGCCACCGATGGCTCATAGCGCGCGCGTGTCCAGGCGGCATTCTGCTGCAAAACGCGGCTGTCGTCAATGTGTTAATGTGGGAAGAGCACGGTTTGATTTGGAGAGGTTTAGTTTCAGAAGAGTTCTAAAGCGTAAGCTTGCTTACAGGTGTCTTAAATTTGATTTGGGGGTCACTCTGACAAGAAGTGTCCAGCTGAATCTGAATTTGCTTAGAAAAATGCTTGGGAATTTAAGCTGAAGTAGTATAAATACTGGTCCCTTGAACAGCTTCAAAACTAATAAAACGCACATATCGGGCAACTGTACACCCACAAATAAACGAATTAAAGCTGCACACTAACCTCGTCGCTCTTCTTGTACTCCTGTGGACGTAGCGCAGCGGATGTTTCGCGGTTTGTAGGCTAAAAACAGCAAAAACCTAGGAAAATCCTGAAGAAAAGCGTTATCCCTAAAGAGCTGCCTCGAAGCGTTGAACCGCATCGCACCTCCCTTCTCTCTCAGCTTCGCGCACTGACCTTTTTGCTGCTGAATATCGAGCGCAGCTTGTCCCCGACGGAGATCGGTTTCATGGTGTCAGTCGGCGTCGAGACCGACGACGACGGTGACGGTAGGGACGTCAGCGAGTCGCCGGACATTGTACGTTGAACCAGCAGCTTATGTTGCGGAGGTCGACTGCAAAAATCGAAAGAAATCGAGGCGATCGAATCATGGCAGACCAACTTCATCCAATATTCACCCGTTTCTATTCATTTTCAGCACGTAGTCAGCCGGCGGTACTCTTTTCAGATTGTTGGCGATTTTGTCTCGCGACAAACGCCTCGGGGCCGGCTCCAACACAAATGGACGGCGACTGGCCTGAAAACAATCGACAACTGATTGTTATAACGATGTTTTAATGCGATCAAAACTCCAGCTCCAGGCGGGCCTCCAACTCGCACCTCCTGCTAACCAGGCGGGAATGTTCTACGCCATAACACCTACGGCGCTGTTTGATCGAACGCAACATCCACACTTCGTGGGACCGATCAGCACTCACCCGTATAGGCCTATGACATACCACTGGCGACGAGTCGTGACAACAGTGTTGTGCGGGTAGTTACGAACTGCGTAGCTACCCGTGCAACATTGTCGTTGCGACTCGCCGCCAGTGGTATGCCATAGACTATATCGCGATGAGCTGGCCGCTGATATCAGCATGGAACCAGTCAAGCTAAGGCTCTTGATAGAAATGATTCAATTCATTCAGCTGAACTGGCTAAATCTATCTGAAATTAATTAGGGTATTTCGTTCAATAAAGTCCACATCGTTTCCAGGCTCTAAGGTCTATGTCATACCATCGCTCACCCCGAGCGACACCTAATGATATGCACCCATGTCGATTCCATCGCGCCGCCCGATCGATATGGGAGCATATCATTAGGCGTCGCTCGGGGTATGACAAAGGCCTAAAGGAGGCGACGACGCCGAAACGTCAGCCGTAATGAAGGTGATGAAAATCTTTGTCTTGGTCAACAGCTGAACTATACTCATCTATAGGTTCGATAAAGTGTTTCAGATATACAGGGTATCTCAAAAAAACGTATACACTATTGAAGAGATGATCATTTTGCTCAGAATAAAGGGATGGAAGAGGTCAAGGCTACACATGAAAACTTAAGAAAATAGAAAATTTCTGACATATGAGCTGTATGGAATGCGCCATACACTCGTCTGAATTCTTGCACTTTACACTCGATTGATTGTTTTTCGCTTGAATATTTGCTATATTTTTTACACAAAGTGAACTATCGATTGATTGTTTCTTTTAAATTTTAAAATTTTAAAAACACTAGGACCTGCGAAAAATGCCGGGTGGCCTAAGAAATGCAGGTACAGTTTTAAAGGTTCTAACATTGATGCTGGCGATGCGTTTGAAGTGCTTTGATACTCATACGTAGCGCAGAGCAACGAGCTTTCTGTGACGCACAAATAGTCAAGATTGCGCCATGCACTCGACCGAACCCTGCATTTCAACCCCGAACTGTGCATGGGCTGAATGCTTGTTATAATTTTGTTACTACTTGGCCACATTAACCTGTGCTGTGCTTCTTTGAACGTTTTCTGTCTCCCAGTAGCTAAACGTTAAAGGAAGGTTAATCTGGTCAAGTAGTAACAAGATTGTAACAAGCAATTCGCCCACGCAAATCAATCGAGTCTGAAATGCAAGTTTTTAGGCGAGAGCATGGCGCAATCGTGACCATTTGCACGCGCGCGCTTTCACATGAGTCTCAAACATCTTCGAGCCATAGTGTGTTTTCAAGTTTTAAACCTTAAAAAAAGCGCAAATCAATCGAAACGATCGCATTGCGTAGAAAGTATACCAGGTATTCAAGCAAAACACAATAAATCGAACGTAAGATGCACAAAGGGTGGTCCACGTGAAGTGTTACGGGCTACAGAAAGTCCATTTTTGGAAATATCTCTTAGATTCTGTGTCTTGCTGTGGTGTTATCCGTTTTCTCTGTATCTTTTAGTCTACCTATGGTCAGTCTTATTCTCCGTTTTTATGTAAACATGGTTTCGCGTGGGGATCGTTCAGCAGTAGTCGCTATGTTCAAACGCCGGTCCTCCGTTTCCAAGACTTCAAAGATGCTCAAACTGCATCGGATGCAAGTACATCGCGTCATCAAACGTTTCGAAGAGACTGGAGAGATCGAAAATCGTCCGAGAGGAAGACCACGACGAACTGCAAAGATTTCTGTCCTTCGAAAGACCGTCCAAGACAAGTTACACCGAAATCCTGCAAGAAACATCAGGAAACTAGCTAAGAAGCACAACGTAGGTGGTTCTACTATAAACGACTGATCAGGGATGATCTGTGATTGTATTAGTGGGGGGGGGGGGCAAAAGTAATGAGACACCCCATGCCGTGTCCATATATCTCGTGGCTGGAGTCTGGATTCGTACTTGTAGTATTTGTATGTTTGTATGCTACTTACTGAAGCCCATCTGAAAAGTTACCACTTCCGCCCTTTCCAGAAGCATGCCAAAACCGCAGTCTGTCTCATGCCAAAACCCCGGTCTGACGAGTCGACCCGTGTCGCGCAAATCTCGCCCAATTCCCAACCCTGAGCAGCCTGGGCTCAATATTCACGCAAGATGAGAAGTACGTCTTCTACCTTAACCCTGCCAACCAGCGAGTCTGGGTGAGGCCTGGTGAATTGTTACCGACCTCCGTTCGGCGAGACGTTCACGGCGAGAAGCATCTTTGGAGCTTTTGGGTCTGCACCCATGGATCGGTTTACCGGAGGCTGTTTCCCAAGAGCACTGCGATGAACTCCAAGGCCATGGTGAACGAAATAGAGGAGATGGGCCGGCGACTCGCTCTTATTCACTCGCAGCGCTTCAAGAAGGTTCTCCTCTTCGACAACGCCGCACCCCGTCGGGAACAAGTAACCACGGATAAGCTTGGCCAGCTGGGCTACGTTCACATGCCTCACCCACCGAATTCGCTGGACATCTCTCCATGCAACTACCACTACTACTTGAGCCTACAGGACATCCTAGTCGGAAGGGACACAAGAACCCAAGCAGTCTTTGACAACCATATTGAGCAGTTGATCAACACCAGGCTCAAGCAGTTCTGTAAGGATGGGATCAGGAAGTTGACTGAGCGATGGCAGCAAGGTCGTTGCCCTTAATGGCAAATATATTCCTCAGCATCGTTGAGTTGTAATTGAGTTATAGAGAGATAAAGATTTTTTTATTTTGTCTCATTACTTTTGCCCCCCCCCCTAATATTCCTACAAATTCGCCAAAGGACAGCACCTCACTGAGGAAATGAAGGCTTCAAAATTGGAGAAATGTAGAAAGATGAAGGTCCTTACGCGCGGTGACAAGCGCGACCGAGTTCTCTTCACAGACGAGAAGATATTTACCGCCAAACCACTCCAAAACGCGCAGAATCAACGGAAGCTGCTGCCAGAAGGATTCGCAAAAGCCGTCAACGTCGGCTGAGCTCATTTTCCACAGTCCTTGATGGTATGGGCTGGAGTATCGGACCTGAGCAAGACCAAGAGCTCACGGTGCCAAGAAGACTCTGGAGTGGTGTGAGGCCGATCTTCCGGATTTGTGGACGAAGGAGGTTTGGCTTTTAAACTCGCCCGGTCTTAACCCTATGGATTTTACCATCTGCTCAATCCCGGAGCAAAAAGCTTACTCTTTCAGACACAGTTCACTGGATTCGCTGAAAAGAGCTCTGGAGAAGGCATGGGACGAAATTTCACCGGAAATGATCGCGCGCATCCTCAAGAATTCTCAAAAAAGATTGGACGCTTGCATTGAAGCTAAAGGAATTCATTCTGAATGTGATGTATGACATTTTATGCAGAATTTTCTTGTCTTTCCAATGATCGTGCATTTTTTTTTTAGTTGGTTTATGCAAAGTTTTATATAGTTTTCCGCGTAACACTTCATGTGGACCACCCTGTAATTCCAGACAAGTGCATGGCGCATTCCATACCGCTCATATGTCAGAACATTTCTATTTTCTTAAGTTTTCATATGAGACTTTTAACTCCTTCCGTCCCTTTACTGTGAGCAAAGTTATCACCATTCAAACAGTGTATACATTTCTTTTGAGACATCCTGTATATGAGGAGCTCTCCAGAGAGCCATAGAATTAAAATACGGAGCACTGAATTGCTCCTGTTCGGGATGCAAATTAAGCGCATTTTCATCAGCCCGAAGCAAAAAGGAAACGGAAAAAAGTTCACGGTAGCATCAGTCGACCTTCGGAGCAAAATCACTCGAAACACGCAGAAAATAGCACTGGCTGGTGTGATTTTGGTGGAATGGCGACTGAGATGAGCATTGTTTGGCTGATGCTCTAGCGACTTCAGCTTCTTCAGACCGCTCAAACTGTCTTACGATTGGCATCCGAAACAATAGCACACCAATGCTCTAAACTTGTCGCTCTAATGCATCACAAATCTGTGTCTTACCAGGAGACTATCTCATCGGTAGGTCGGAACTGCCCAAGTGTTGTATATGGCATTATCGCCTCTCTCTGGGAAACAACAAAATGCAAATATCTCGATCCCAACACAACTCTGCGCGGTGTTACGGACGGGGGGTTGGGCAATTGGCGGCGTTAGCCCTATGCCTGCACGCGGACGGCGAGCTCAAGTTGGCTGGAAACAGCGGTTATGGGAACTAAGCCGCCCCTCTTCCCACTGCGCCACCGCCGCTCGCTCGTTATCGCTGTTTCCAGCCAACTTGAGCCCGAACTTCGCGTGCAGGCAGAGGGCTAACGCTGCCAACGGCCCAACTTCCGTCGTCCCTAACTCCGCGCAGAGTTGCATTGGGGTCGAGATATTTGCACTCTGTTGTTTCCCAGAGAGAAGCGATTCTGCTCATATACAACACTTGGGCCGTTCCGACCTACCGTTAAGATAGTTTCCTGGTTAGACTCGTCCTCAAGGGGTTCTACTTCTGATCTCGCCATCGCATACTAGATAGACATTCTGCGGAAAAGCTCTTGAAATCGATAGAACCTGCCTAAAAGCCAATAGACTTCAATAGGCTTATTCCGCAGTACTACGTAGTATTCAACTGATCGAAAAGCCGGCGCCTGACGTTCTCTGCGAAGGCAGATAAGACATAGGTATTCTACGAGATACAACAATTACTCCAACGACAATTAAGGCAGCTACACAGTACGAGAGGATTTCCGAAAGTACACTACAGCTGTACGAGAATGATGACGACGGCTTTTCTCGAGAGACGAGCAGCATCGTCGCTGCTATAATTGGCACCGTCGCCTGGGGCGTGGCTGGCACGTTGCGGGTGATGACGTCGAGACGAAGGTAGGTAACACACGGAGATAGTCATTAAAAATTTCAGCGACATTTCAACGTCGATAACCTGCTCACAACGACGCCACGCCAAAACTAACACGCACACTCGCAGGGAACGCTGACTACGTATATGTGTGAAGCGCTTCAGTTCTATTCCAGTTGTGTTCATGTGTTTAAGCGCTGCTGGCAACATGATCCACTCATGGGTCATGTAACCAATGACATGGTCAATAAGTTTGCAGCGTTTTTATTTTGACTTTTATTTCATGAATATTTTCAGAGTGATGTGAATCCATTGGGCCACTCTGGCACGTGACAAAGACGAGTGAATACGCTGCTAGTACTGATATTTTTATTGCACTAACAGTGCTGTTTCACGCTCCCAACTACAGGGTGTTCCAAAATAACGTGATGAAGTTTTGACGTTCTCCCAAATGAACGCATCGATCTACAGCATGGCGGAAATAGCGCCATTTCTCGCGTATCGTTCTGTCAAGCCATCGCACTGCGATTTTGGAGCTTCAGCGCTGCTCGGTCGACTGTCTCCAAAGAAACTCGTCGATATGAGGAGCTTACCCATGAAGGTTACCGCCCAGGACAAAGAAGAAATTACACTGTCAATACGCCGCAGATCCGGAAAATCATCGAAAAGCGAAATATTGTTTTTGTTCATTTTTGCGCTAGACGTCTATGCCCATAAATAAATAAATAAAAATCTCAAATTTGAGGGTCACCTGAAAAAAAATCGCCCATCAACTGTGTCAGTCGCAGATCATTGCATCGAAGAGCCAGAAGAGAGGGCTACAAGTTCCATAAAGTCCAGCTTCTGATGGATAAGAATAAGCGCGAACGACTCCACCGATGCCACCAGCTGTTCACGGTGGAGCAGGCTCACAACCCCCAACACGGCAGGATCTGATGTGAAGAAGCTCTAGCCACCTTTGGTATCGCCGGGTATCGTCTAGTACCAACGATCATCTTCGAGACTGTGGCGCTTTTCTGGTCCCAGCGACACTTCAGCAATGCGCAGTGGGCGTTTCAACAAGATTTAATCCCTGCATACGGGCGAAGAGCACGGGGTGAGGCCAATTTTTAGGATTTCGTCCTGTTTACGGAATGGCCACCGCACTCCTCGGATCTGAGTCCGACGGACTACAGCGCGTGGTTCATTTTGAAGGCCAGGGTCAGCGTCAAACGCCAACACAACCTGGAGGCCCAGAAGGAATCTCTGCGTCCGAGTAGCTACGACTGTCTCCAGATGACCTGTGGCCCACCGCCGCCAAAAACTTCACTAAGTGTTTTGACTTCTGTATTCGCGCCAAGGGAGGGCACTTCGAATCCAGACTAATGTAGTGTTGCCTAGTGTCTATGTCGTTGTCATCTATATAATGTTTTGTAAAGTTGTCAGTTGTTTCATAGTAATATTTAAAAACCGGATCTATCCTAGTCCGTGGGGGGCACGTAACTAAAAAGTATTATACGTAACAAATCCACTTGAGACTTACCGAGCGGCCTCCACAGAACAACATGGGACCTAAGCAAGAAAAGTTACAAAGAAAAAAAAAACGAAAAAAACCCCATTTGTTGCGGTTGTAAGCAGGCAAAGTTGTGTGCCCTCCTCACCACGTTGGATCCTGGTTATAACATGTCAGGCGGCGGTCAGCACGCGGCATGTGGCTTTATGCACCCTCCTCACCATGTTAGACCCTGGTTATAACATGTCAGCCGGCGGTCAGCACGCGGCATGCCTCCATTCCGTCGCTCTTTGCCCGCCGAGATGGTTGTAAACCGCGGCGATTTTTCATTTTTTTTGTTTGTTCGCTCGTTTTTGGCATCTTTAAAGGATAACTCGTTCTCTAGGAGTCGCTGAGTAAGTCTCAATTTATTTTGTTACCTACTTTTTAGTTATGTGGCCCCCCCCCGGACTAGGATAGATCCTAAAAACCTTCATCACGTTATTTTGGAACACCCTGTAACACTATGGATGAGTGGCCACTGCAACGAGGATATCGCCGGAATCCGATGCGGTCAAACAGCGCTGATAGTTTTAACACATTTGTTGAGACCAGGAACGGCTGATATAGAGGCTACATGCTGTTACAGGTGTTTTGTTGCGATCAAAACTCTTGCGGTTCGAGTCCCACCGATCCGCGTCCGGTGGGACTCGAACCAGCAACTTCTGTTTTCCGGGCAGCAATGCTACGTCTTACACCACCGGCGCTGTTTGACCGCACGGGATATTCTGGATGTTACGTGCGGTCAAACAGCGCCGGTGGTGTAAGACGTAGTATTGCTGCCCGGAAAGCAGAAGGTGCTGATTCGACTCCCGCCGGCGCAGAAGTTTCGATCGCAGCAAAATATCCGAACATCAGGTTACACACTTTTTCTGTTGTTCACGGCTACATTACCTCCGGTAATCGTTATGCTTTACGCATATTTGTCACACCTGTGCTTATTAGAGACAGAAAGTATCTCTGAAACCAGAGACAGCATTAAAACTCTGAAATCATTGTATGCCTTCACAATGTCTTCATGACAACATATTTAATTGCTATTTAGTTACTGTATGTGATTTTAGATAAATCTGAGCGTAAGAGAGTTAAAGAAGGTCAGCTCCGGTTAGTACGCCACTCCCATTACTACGCGAATTTTCTCCGGTGCTTCAAGCACTATAACAAACATCTACATCAACAGTTAGACCGACGAATCAATCTCCACGTGTCGTTTGTTGTGCTTCTTGGCAAAACCAAATTCTTGAGCAACTTTGGGTCGACTACCTGTATTCTCAAGATCTAGAAAGGCTTCTTCGGCTTCTTGGAACCATTTCGGCGAGCCTTTCTGTTTTGATTGCGATTAGTGTGGTTCTTTGACTTGGCCACGTTGGGCTATTACCTCAAACTTGAGTAATTGAACCAAAACAAGGGAACTTTATATAGCTACACAGTGGCTTGCTATGGCCAGCTAATGCGCAAGTCATGCAAATCTGGTAGCAATTCATCGACTGCGGAGCTGTGAAAGGCTCGGTTTGTCTAGGCGGAAATCTGAACCAAGAACCTAAAATCAGGTATATGCGACAGAGGGCGCCTCCTCCGACTGCGCTGCCACGAGCCCCAAAAGACTATAACGAATAAAAAAGGAGAGTTTCATAGAAAGACATCTGAACTGGACTCACAAACGGTACAGCCGGCGAAGGAGCATCATCGAATTCGATCATGATATCCGTCTCGCTGGCTACATTGCCGGCACGTTGACTGAACGACATCCCACGTAAACGAGGCTGAAATTCCATCGACTCTTAAGTGCCGTTGAAATCATTGGCTCTTCACAAGAATAGCTCTCACAGCAACGGAAATTATGGTTGAAGTCGGAGGTGGGCAGCTACATATTACGGGCTACTACGTCACAGAACATTGAATCTCGGCCGAAAACAATGACGAACACTAAGAAGACTTTCCTAAGTCACGTTTCAGGCACAGAATGGCACTGTTTATCTCACGTTTAAGGCCTATGTTATACTTCGACGTAGTAGAAGTATAACATAGGCCTTAATAGCGAGTTCGATTCAAGACTACGTAGTTGCCGCTGAGATAGAGATCTTCACCTTGACAAAACCATCATCCAATGTTATTTTTTCTATTGGAAGAATGGCTCTGACTTTGACTCGGCTAAAAAATCAGCTGCATCGTTCTCTTCAGAGTCTAAAACGCCTAAACGGTTGCAGCGTACTCACAAGGGAAGGGTCTGAAGCGTATGTCTGAACGGGGGGAGCGAGTCATATAGGGGGAATCCTCGCCCCTCAATTAGTATGAAAATGTGTGTATTTTCTGCCAAGTCGTTAAACCCAAGGAGTAGCGGACCTTGAAGTTGCAATGGAATACGGTGCATCACGAGTTTGGGGGTCTTGTCTGCTGGCAAGCGTCTCGGAGCGCAATGGAAGTGACGTTGCTTCATGCGAGGAAAGTCGGGGGTTCGGTTCTTTCGCGCTGCTGCATTTTTGCATTTCAACTAGCTGGTTGAGATTTGGGGGATTCTGACGTCTATACCATTTTCAGACGTTTTCTGTGCATTTTTCAGCTGTACGCTGTGGAGAGTACCGTTCTTGCGACTTGTTTATTACTGACCGGATTTTTAACCACAACGTCTTTGTCAACTTCAAGCTAATGTGCTTCGAAGTCTTTGGTAGTGTGGCCCACCTTTAGACAGGGAACCTTCGAGGGAAGAAGTCAAGCTGGCCGAACGGACGGCCAGCATAATCAAGGACCTCGAAGCACATCAACTTGAAGTTGACAAAGACGTTGTGGTTAAAAATCCGGTCAGTAATAAACAAGTCACAAGAACGGTACTCTCCATAGCGTACAGCTGAAAAATGCACAGAGAACGTCTGAAAATGGTATGGACGTCAGAATCTCTCAAATCTCAACCAATCAGTTGAAATGCAAAAATGCAGCATCGCAGAAAAACCGAACCTCCCACCTTCCTCGCATGAAGCAACGTCACTCCCACTGCGCTCCGAGACGCTTGCCAGCAGAGGCGTCGCGGGCGTACAAGACCCGCAAACGCGTGCTGCGCCGTATCCCGTTGTGACCCACTACTACTTGGGTTTAACGACTTGAAAAAAACACATTTTTATACTAAGTGTGGGGTGATGATTCTCCCTATATGACTCGCTCTCCCCGCTTAGACATACGCTTCAGACCCTTCCCTTATGAGAAAGAGCAACGCTATGGTGGTGGTCCTTCCAAGCTACCTCGCCTGAGCTTGCCTCAAAACTTGTTTTAACTAAGAGGTTGCTGAAGCCGTAGGCCAACTCGAGGGAGAAGATTGTAGAGAAAACACCCAATGCCCATCAGATTCATGGTCAGATAGGTCTGGCTTGAAAAAAAAGAACATTTGAGACCCGCTAATTTTTCCCCCGCTAATTTCTTCGGCGCCGTCGATCAATAGGATAACTCATCGCTTAGTGCGTTATTAAAGAGTATGGTAGGATGATATGATAGAACAATCTTCATTAGGAGGTGGAGGCACAGAACCGAGTCGGCTACGATTTGGGTTTTTGGTCATGATCACGAAAAAAATTATACCATGGTCGTTGCTCACCATACATTGGATCTAATCGAAAATCTTCGAATAATTGGATGATTCGATAACACCAATTCCGGGGACCCCGGATTTTTGGATGATTCGGATCAGAATACCCTAATCATATATCCGAAAATCAATTATTCAATAGACTGATCCGACCACAAATCTTCGGAAAACGCTAATTTTAGCGTCCTGAGTTTTCTCTATGAATCGGATAGGGCAACTTCGTGGACCCCGAATTTTATAGTGATTCGGATACGAACAATTTTGCTTGCCTCTGATTTTTGAATGATTCGTATCGTGATATCCGAATAGGATATCCGAAAATGATTCATTCGAATCCAATGTATATTGCTCACCAACCACTTTCGGGACGAACCACACATAATTTTAATTGTATGTGATGCCCTGGGAAAATGTTAAACGCTTACAGAACAGCTTGCGAAACCTCCCCACCACTATACATTGGATCCGAGTGAGTCATTTTCAGACATTCGATTCGGTTATGCCGATCCGAATCATCCAAAAATCCGGGGTCTATGAAATTAGCGGTGTCAGAACCATCTGTTTATCCGAAGATTTTTGATCGTGTCCATTGTGTCGAATGAGTCATCTTCGGATATCCGATTCGGATATGCCGATCCAAGTCATCCAAAATCCCAACCAAACGTTTAGCGGCCTAGAGGCCGCCAAACGTTTGGTTGGGGGCTTCGCCCCAAACCCTGAGAATAGAACAACCTCAATATTCCTTCTTTCTTCTTTAGGGCTTTTTACTTCTCGTAACTCTTACTTTCAGTAGAAAATGGTTCCACTATATATACTAGCGCAACGGGATATGGTAGGGCAGAATCTTCACGGCTCCTATGAAGCCCATCCACCCTCTATCGCATGTACACGATTTATTCTACGAAGCGCCCGTTCTCTATGTGGCGAGAAACAGATAATGAGATCCCAATCCGAAGTGCTTGACCTGCAGAAAAATAATTAAAATTATTCGTATTGGTCGACTCCTCCGAATCCCACAGTCACCCTCCCTACCTCCGCCCTCCCCCCCCCTCTCCCTGCTAATACTTCCTTACCTATGTGCTGGTGAGGGTGAGAGTCAGTCAATCACTCACATGTGACACTGAATCCCGACTCACGTGTCACCACGTTGCCACGATGTCTATGACCCGTTTTTAGAAGCCCAGCGCACATTGGGCGACATTGAGGGAAACGGGTCTGGTCCCCTTATTCCCCCTCAAGTGGTTCCCCTTTGCTGATCCCCTCTTCACTGGTCCCCCTCCTACTGGTCCTCTTACTCGGAATCCCTACGCACGTTTGACGATGTCAATAAAAACTGTAAATTAGGTGGAGTTCGTGTCTGCAACACGTCTTCTGAATACCGAGAGATGTTGGACGACGTCTGCGGCACGTCGTCTGAATCCATACGCACCATGGACGAAAGAGTTTGCGCAGGGATTCGGAAGACTTCGACACGTCTTCTGAATCCCAACGCACGTTGTTCGACGTCAGCGGCACGTTTTCTGAATCCCAACGCACGTTTACGACATCTGCCGTACGTCTTCTGAATCCCTACGCTCTGCACTTGATCCCTATCCATACCCTGACGTATATATCGTAAACTTGGGTGATCCGCCGTCAAGGATATAGTTCGCCTGCAATCGCTCATGGTTAAGATCAAAGAGAGCCCGGCTGGCATACGCCGCACTGCGCAGGAATCTCTTGACTTCAGTCCACCCTCCCCGTGACGGACAGGTGACATTAGCCGATTATTATCCGGAGATTTTCGATCGGATCCAACGTATACCCACATCTGTGCCTCAGGTGTATTAGGATATAAGATGAAGTACAAAAGGATGCGCGAATCAATCAACGTTTGGGATGCACCACGCATTCAAAGTTTTCAAGATATTGTGGTGGGGCCAGTCGATGGAGTCCGTGCTTTATCACCACTTAACAAGCCTAGGGGCGCGTGGAGCGCAGCCGGAGGAGGCGCTGGCTGTCGCCTGCACCCGATACCAAGTTCCTGGTTCGGATTTCCCGCCCAGGCCAACCATGCCTTCCATTCCTCCGGGGTCGGTGAATTGCTACCAGACTTGTCTGGGAAGGATAAAGCGCTGACTTGTTCATCGCCTGGCCACCGCGAGTCATTGTATGGCCAAATACGCATTCAACTCGCCTCCACAACATCCCGTAGAAGTAGAATGCGTGGCGCATCCCAAAGGGAATTGAATAACGCCGTCATTTATCCTTTATCCTTTTATAAAAAGCCTGCAACAACTCACCGAACCTGAACATATACATTGGATCCAATCGAAAATCTTCGGACAATTGGATGGTTCTGATTCAAATTCTAACTTCGCGGATCCCGGATTCAGGTAAGGGCTGTAAAAGGTGTGCTGATTCGAAAGGAGCTTATTTCGGATGAATTCAGTGACCATAAGGAAGGTTATGACCGCTTGAAGTGGCCAGTCAAAACCGCCAACTTTCCGGCCAACCCAATAATTTGTGGCAAAAGCCTGCAGAAATATGAATACACCCGTACAAATGCCCTCAATGGCTCGAATTTTTAGAGCTGCAGACGCTGCTCACCCTTACCTGACGTCACGCTTATCCACGTTACGCAAGTAACTCGAGCCAAAATAGCAAAACACAAACTATTCGAACATTTTTGAGCATTTGTGGTATATCAGGAGAGAGGAGGCACCAGAAATACGCGGCAGCTCAGTATTTCCTCCAGCATACCATACGAACAGGCACGTAAAACGTCCAAACAGCCTTGATCAAAGAAGCTGAGCTGCTGCCGCTAGCTGCTCACGGAACCTGTGAGCAGAAAAACGTAGGGTATATGGGCGGGCAGGTGTAGATCGATGCCAAGTGCAGTACACTAGAATCTCGCCTTCCCGTAATCACTTCATTGTCATCTCGTCGACACCATGACAATTAGACTAACACGGAGGCGAAAGGAATTCTAATTATCTCTGTATCTGCTGCATCTGAATTCCAGCACGTCTATTATCCAACCACCCCACTTGTTCTATTATTGAGCTTATCACAAGCTATTTTAGACATCTATTGCATCAACACTATTAAGGCTTAAAGTAAGTCAAACTGGAGCTTAAGCTTTGATTTGACTTACTTTAATCCTTAATTGATCGCCGATTAGCTTCAGTTGTTTGAAATTCGAGGACATGGCGCATGCCCTGGAACTGTCCAAGTAAATCTTAATCCTCTTTGTCCTTCATATAGCTTTCAACGTTTTTAGAGGAAACTGGAAGTACCGTTCATCGTTCCTACTGCATAATCGCAAGCGCGTTGGATTTATGGCTGCGACATCACGTCAACAAAGCTGCTGTTTTCATGTTTTCTGATAACGATCAACACCACCATTGAAAACGTCATACGAAACCAGGAACGAGAAGACATGAGAGTGAAGTCCGACGTGCGGAAACTGCACCATCTACGCCTCGATGACGACATCCTGCTCGTAGCACCCAGCATCACTCAAGCCGAGTCAATGCGGTGTACGTGTACCCGTAGAACTGCAGTCGAGTTTACGAAGACGACGTTCATGAGGAACGGAAGAGTTTCTGATGCTCCATTGATGCATCAGCTGCGAACATAGGCGGCGAAGTCAATATGGTCAAAGTTTCAGCGCCGATGCTAGGCAGAAGACAGCGAGTGGCTTGAGAAGCATTGAAAAAGAGGAGAAGTGAAGGAGGCGTGGAAAGAATGCCCTGCTTCAGGCTCAATGTTGCGTCCCTTCAGAAGTCTATTGGCCTACTCTGACGCGCTTCAGATACAAGCTGAAATAGCTACGGCCCCACTGCGGCAAATCGGGGATCAGCAGAACAACGACGACTTTTCGGAAAGCCGAAGAGTTGACAAACTCAACAAAATGCAGTCTTTAGCTTACCTCTTCTTCACATCTCGGTACTCGGCGCTGTTGTTAATCAACGTATATTGTGCTACGCAGATGGATCTTTAGTAAACAGGGCACGACGTTTCTACTTCTTGTCGTCTTCAGTCGGATGGGATCCACCGCAAGTGCTCATTCGCCTACGATAGATGACCAGTAAAGGCGAAATACAGGGTGAACCAAAATATTGTAGACGAAATTTTTTGTCATAATTATAAAACAATCAACAATTCGAAAAAACGTCAACTAAATTACAACAATACAGACATTAGGGTACGTCATATTCAAGTGGTTTCGTAGTGGCGTCCCTTGGAGCGGATGCAGATGGCCAAAGTTTTCGCGAATTTTTCGACGAAGGGCCGTAGACCGTACCTGGGAACAGATTCTGTTCACGAATGAAAAGCTGTTCACCGTGGAGCAGGCGTACAATCGCCAAAATGATAGGATGTGGTCTACAGAGGCTCCAAGCACCTCTGCTATCGTCCAAACTCACAATCGGTCACGGTTTGGGGCGGAATTTGCGCCAGCGGCAAGACCCCTGGTTTTCGTGAATAAGGGAGTGAAAATCGACGAAGATGTGTACCAGCGAGACATTCTCGAGTCCGTAGTTCTTCCTTGGGCCCACCAGCACTTCGGTGATGCCCACTGGACGTTCCAACAGGACTCTGCACCCGCACATAGTGCGAAGAGTGCGTAGGCATGGTGCAAGGCCAATTTTCCCGACTTCATCACGCCTTCGGAACGGCCGCCGTATTCTCCGAATTTGAATCCGATGGACTATAGTGTGTGTGGCATTTTAGAGGCTACGGTCAGCTTCAAACGCCACCGCAGTCTCGAGTTCCTGAAGGAATCTTTGCGGCAGGAGTGGGAATGGTTGTCTCCTGATGACCTGCGGCCCATTGCCGAAAAATTCGCAAACGTTTGGCCCTCTGCATCCGCTCAAAGGGAGGCCACTTCGAAACCACTTGAACATGACGTACCCTAATGTTTGTATTGTTGCGATTTAGTCGTCGTTTTCTCGAATTGTTGGTTGCTTTATAATTATGACGAAAAAATCTTGTCCACGTTATTTTAGCTCACCCCGTAAAAATAATAAAGAAAAACAATAGGGACAGAACAGAAATTTGATTTGCCTTCACTGGCCAGCTAACGTGGGGCATCCGCCCTCACGAAGGATTCAATTCGACACTTAAGAAGACGAGAAGTCGAAACGTCAGGTCGGGTTTGAAAAAACATCCACTTGAAAACCTCATGTGGCACAACGTGCTTTGATCAACATCGATACAACGTATCATACTTCGCTAGTATCGATAAATTTTGCTATGCAAGTGTTCCTTTATAGCTAGTTTGATAGCCACACCGCTTCAGTTTCGTGTTTTATTATACCCGTGTCTCAAAAAATGTACACACCGTTTGAAAGATGATAATTTTGCTCACAGTAAAGGTATTAAAGAAGTTAACAGCTCATTTGAAAGCTTAGGAAAACAGAAATTTTCTGACATATGAGCGGTGTAGAATGCGCCATGCAGTCGTCCGATATTTTGCATTTCACATTGGATTGCTTGTGTGTTCGCTTGAATACCTGTTATAAATTTTCCACAAAGTGGCCGTTTCGACTGATTTGTGCTTATCTTGAGGTTTAAAACTTGAAAACACACTACGACTTGCAAAACGTCAGAGTTTCCTAAAAAAATGCAGGTACTGTTTGAAAGGTTCTAACATTGCTGGTGAAGCTTTTAAAGACGTTTAAGACTCATACGAAAGCATAGGTAACGAGACTTCTGTGACGTGCAAATAGTCAAGATTGCGCCATGCCCCGCTTGAAGCCTTGCTTTTCCAACTCGAGTGATTGTACATGTGCTGAATGTTTGTTACAACCTTGTTACTACTTGGCCAGGCTAATCTGTGTGCTTCTTTTAACATTAGAACTTGACAATCACGTTAAAGACACGTGACGTGCGAGTTTATTGACTGCACAATTTAAATGTGAGGAGGAGCCTTATTTTAAAACGCGGATTCTGTGGACCGATGAAGCAAAGCTGAATGGAAAGGTTAATCGGCATAGTTGCAACAACTGGGCGACAGAATACGTTGAAAGGAGCACAGCATAAGTTAATAAGGCCAAGTAGTAACAAGATTATAACAAGCATTTAGTTCATGCACAATCAATCGAGTCTGAAATGAAGGTTTCTAGGAGGGCATGGCACAGTCTTGACTATTTACATGCCACAAAAATCCATTTACCCTATGCTTTTATATGAGTCTCAATCATCTTCAAAAGGTTGACTAGCAGCAATGTTAGAACCTTTCAAACAGGACCCGCATTTTTTAGGAAACTCTGCACTTTTCGCAAGTCGTAGTGTGTTTTCAAGTTTCAAAGCTTGAAGGAAGCACAAAACAATCGACACAGCCACGTTGTGAAGAAATTATAACAGATATTCAAGCGAAACACAATCAGTCGAGTGTAAAACGCAAATTTTCCGACGAGTGCATGGCGTATTCCACACCGATCGCATGTCAGAGAATTGCCGTTTTTTAAAGCTTTCATATGAGCTTTTGACTTCTTCAGTACCTTATTGAGAGCAAAGCCATCACCTTTCATACAGTGTATACATTTTTTGAGACACCCTGTATTTGTCATTTATATCATCTAATATGATCTTCCTTGGCACGAATGACAACCTTCAGACGCTTAGGGTAGGACTCAACGGCGGCACGCAAGGTTGCTTGCGGAATTTCCTTCCATGCTTTTTCCCGTGAAGATTTCAATCCTCGAATCGTAGTGCGCCTTTTAGCGCAGGCTTCACCCTCTAGAATGAACCAACGCAGTAATCCATAACACTCAAACCTTACGAGTTTGTCGGCCATTCAGAAACAGGGATGAAGTTGGTGAGATTCCTTGCGCACCACTCCTGAGTCTTCTTGGACTTGTGAGCGGGTGCGCCGTTCTGTTGAAAGGTCCGTGTTGTATTTCTAGAGTGTCTTGAGCCTAGGGAAGCAACTCCTTCATCACAATGTCGTTCACGTAGACATTGGTGTTGACCTTGGCTCCCTTTTCAACGAAAACCAATCGTGTCCGTCCTGTGGCGCAAACTCCGGCCCAAGCCATCAGGGAAGCTGCATGAGAGTTTCTGTTAACGGTGTCTGCATCCTCACCACTTTCAGCCAATAACCGCGAGTTTCGGCGGTCAAAATGCTGCTCAGATGAGAAAAGTTTCTCATCAGTGAAGAGCGTCGTGCAGTGGTCGTGCCGCTCGAGGAGTCTTGGACATTTTTTTCTTCTTCCTTCCATCTGTGCAGGGGTTTGTCCGTGCAGTTGACGGAACTTGTAGGGGTACAGTCCAAGTTCATTCTTAGCAACTCGCTTCATCGTCGTAGCTGATACGTTGAGCTCGGATGCCGTCTTTCTCATGCTGCGGCCTGGATTCCACTTGAATTGTTCTTTCACGATTTTTCAAAGACTGCTCGTAGCTACGGATACCGGACAGCCAGGTCGGGAGCGATCAACGAGAGAGTTACGTTCCACACAGCGATAGACTGTCATCTTGTGCAGCTTCAGCAGATGTTGGGAACAGAAAGTCCTGCCCTTCTCCGATCCAAGATTGCGCCTCTTTGACAACAAGACTTTACCATTTCTGATAGAAGGAGTGTTGAGATGCAAAAAACACTATATACGGTTAAGATGACACGTAGAATCCGAATAAACAATGGAAACATAAAAACGTTCACAAACAAATACAAAAAATGACGCGCGAAAAAGCGACCATATTTATGGAGCACCCTGTAGCATTTACATTTTACGCCCTTTGTTAATCTCACCCGTTGACGTGCATACGTAAGTGAATCTGGGGTTAAAATAATCTATCAAGGCTCAAACACACCCTTTGCTTCTGATACTCCTTAGCGAAGCGAGTGATCAGCATCGCACAGGTGTCACTTCCGCTTCCAAGCGCCATCTCCAGTGCCGACATACCATCTTCGTTACGCATGTTTAGCACCTAAACGATTAGGTTCGCTGTACCGCCTTCTGATCATCACCAGTTTTCCTTTCTTCTACACAACCGCAAGGAGATATAGCAGTGCGAAAGCAATCGATAATGATTTATTTCCTCAGCCACTCAATTCGCTGATCCCTCTACTTAGCGCCCAGCGATGATTGAAGCAATATATAGTGCCGGTCAAAAGGGTATGCGTGTTCGATTTTTCAAACGTAACTCCCTACAAACTCAAGCTTTTGAGCTGATTTTTTTTACAGCAAATGCTCATCATCAATTATGATAGAAATGCTGGTTTTCAATCGTTTAGGTAAATTGTGAAATTGATTAAAAATTTTAAATATTCTCTCAGCAAAACGCGGTCTTAGTTGTTAAACTTTAACCTACCCAAATTTTTATTTTTACAACAATAGCAACTTGTATAACTACAAATATAATAGCTACAACATCAGTACCCTGTCACAAAACAATTGACGGCAATGACGCCTTTGCATCGGCGTGGCATAGGCTCAGTGATTTTGTCGACCTCCTCCTGCGAGATGTTCTCCCATGCGCTCCTCAGTTGGATGAATTTTTCGGGCTCATTGTGAGCCTGAAGATCTTTAGCTTGACGCTCAAGTTCATACCACAGATTTTCGATGGGAATCAAGTCCGGTGACTCTGATGGCCAAGGCAGCAGAGCGACGTTGTTCTCGTGGAATCAACTGGTCAGCAGCTTCGATTTGAGTTTAAGGTGATTATGCTGTTGGAAACTGAAGCCGTGCGAGGCAGTACTGCGAGCATGTGGCAAGATAACAATCTCCATAATGTTAAGGCAGATTTTGGAGTCCACCCTACCCTCAATCCAATGAAGAAAACCAACTCCTTCGCCAGAGAAGCTGCCGTCCACTAGCACAGAACCCCCGCCATGTCCCATGTCTCACA
The DNA here is from genome assembly GCA_947359475.1 of Heligmosomoides polygyrus bakeri. Taxonomy (NCBI): domain Eukaryota; kingdom Metazoa; phylum Nematoda; class Chromadorea; order Rhabditida; family Heligmosomidae; genus Heligmosomoides; species Heligmosomoides polygyrus. The sequence goes on from OX375866.1 coordinate 2,095,684, forward strand.
GTAGGCAGCTGGTACCAACAGGGCGTCGCAAATCTCGATTTCTTCAGTCCCGAACAGAAAAAAACTTCGACTCGTCACTCCAGATTCTCTTTCGACACTGTTGAATAGACCTGTTCTTGTGAGCATGAGCCACGCTTCGCAATTCTTGATGGAAATCAGCGGGTTCTTCGCTGGCTGACATTCAAACAGACCTGGGGCGGGGTTCATCAAAGTTACTGCAGTAACTTTAACGGAGAATTGTAAGAAAAAAGCTCAGATAACGCGGCTTATCAAGCGATATGGAGAGCGATAAGCCACGTTATCTGAGCTTTTCGCTTACAATTCCCCGTCAAAGTTACTGCAGTAACTTTGATGAATCCGGCCCCTGGATGTCTAAGACGATGTCGTACAGTTGCTACGGACAGGTTAGGACCCTAGAGCGTCAAGAATGTCGGTTACAGTGAGTCCCGAAACACAAATCGAAGCTGCTGAGCAACTGGTTCCACAAGAACATCGTCTCCGTGCTGCCATGGCCGTCGCAGTCTCCTGACTTGAATTTCATCGAAAATCTGTGGGATAAACATAAGCGACAAGTTAAGAACCTCCGAGCTTACAATGAGCCTGAAAAGTTCATCCAACTGAGGTGCGCATGAGGGAACATCCCACAGGAGAACATTGACAAACTCATCGAGTCCATGCCATGCCGATGCCAAGCCGTCATTGCCGTCAATTGTTTTTTGACAAGGTACTGATGTTGTAGTTATTATATTTGTTGTTATTCAAGTTTTTACTGTTGCATAAATAAAAATTTGGGTAGGTTAAAGTTTGAACAACTAAGACCGCATTTTGCCAGAAAATATTTTAAATTTTTAATTAATTATTTTCACAATGTACCTAGACGATTGAAAACCAGCATTTTTATCATAATTGATGATGAGCATTTGCTGTGAAAAAAATCAGCTCAAAAGCTTGCGTTTGTAGGGAGTTACGTTCGAAAAATCGAATACGCATATCTTTTTGACCGACACTCTATGTAGCGGTTAATTCTGTCTGGGTTTTAGTGAACCTTAGGCACTACTGGAGGCTCAACTGGATCACTCCTCGAAACTCTCGAAGATCTCGAAGTTGGAGGATCCATTTACACAACGCTTCGCGTTTTTGAAGCAATTCAGCTGTCCATTAAATTTTGCTAGTCTTACAGAAACGAGTGAATTGGCACTACGTCATGGCGTGTTGCATCGAACAACAAAAAAGCTTGAGATTCCAACACAACTCCATAACAGCCTTCGTTCCAAGGACTACATCTGACATCCTGCAGATGAACACCCTTCCTTCTTCACTCCGTGTGATAGTGCCACTTACATCTCGACTGCATGGCTCACACGATTCAGTTGAGTTCTGCAGCAAGCGTCTAACCAGCCTTGCGAAGTAGGATCACTTCTCTGTGATTTCACCAAGCATCCATGAAAGCCCTTTCGTCGATTCGATTGGGAAATGAGGAACTTATTGTCCTTCATAGAGAATCCAAAAGGATGTTGCCGCCAGAGCATAAATAGATTAAATAAATAAATAAGTTTGTTCTTGAACGAAGTTATCATGTTTTATTGATGACGTTTCGGGAAAATAAGTGAATAATACACAATAAAAATATAAATAACAACAAAATCTAATGAAATGAAAAACGGATAAATAGTGTAAATGGTCATCTGTGTTAGAAGTACCTATATGCACCTAAAAAAAAGTATTGGAAAGCTAGAGGAATTGCCTTTACTACAAGTGCCTCAAAGGAGCATTAAATGTCTTAAATATTTAATGCTCCTTTGGGACACTTGTAGTAAAAATTGATTTTAAAAAAGCCAAAATTTAAAAATATAACAGTATGAAAGAAAAACAGCTAAAATCAAAACTTCGTTGAATAAATATTAGGTTGTCCTATAAGGCCCCGACGTTTTTTTTTTCAACGATTCATTGCGGATTTCGCCGGCGGTCTCTTGCATAGCGCTGCATAGCTTTCGAAAGATAATGATTTGTTCTATCAGAACATGTATTGCATTTCCTTTTCATCCTGAATTCTCTCCATTTTTAGGTCGTTAAAGTGAAAAGTAAAAAAGTGAAAAAGTGGCCATCGCTTCTCTCCGCTTAGGTTTGGAATTTTTGCGCAGTTTTTCATAGCATTTGAAAGGAAGGAGAACCGCTGACCTTCTGATGATGTACAAAATCCTTGCCAATAAGCTTAACATCAACGCACTAGAATTCGTTGATGGGATGCTAACGAGATCCGTTAGAGGGAAGCTCAAACTTAGAATCTCAATAGCAAGGATGCGAGTTAGGTCAGACTTTTTGATGTATAGGATCCTGAAGGATTTTAATTTGCTGATTGGGAGGTACGATGATCTGGCGAGCCTGTCTGAGCGTACCTTTAGAACGTATCATGCTGGTTAAATTTTTCGATGCTGTGGAATACGACATGCGGTGAAAACGTAGCACAAGAACAAGAATTGATATCTAACTGCTTTGTTTACGTATTTGCTTGTTTTCGTTCTGTTCTTTTGTTGTTTATTTGTAACGCGAAGACTCATGTCTACGCCTCGAATAAATAAATAAATAAATAAATTTGGAAGACAATGTTCTCTTCTACATGAATACGTGTTGGTGCTATTTGCTCATTTGTCCTTTACTGATTTTTAGATCATCAAATTGGGACGTCCGACTTTTCCGTCAGAATTTCTACCGACAGCTCCTGCTCTGTGGTTGGACTTTTTTGCTTGGTGTTATATGTCGTTCGGAAGAGGATGTCTTGCTCAGTAAGAATTTGTGTCGCGTTTATTGGCTCATGCTGATTTCTGTCGAATATCAACCACTGAAGTAGGAGAAGGAGTTGTTGGTGAAGATGATTTTTCTCCTTTTGGAATTTTGTTGATATTCGACAGAAGTCCGCATGAGCCAGTAAACGCGACACAGATCCTTATTGAGCAAGACGTCCTCTTCCGAACGACATATAACACCAAGCAAAAAAGTCCAACCACAGAGCAGGAGCTGTCGGTAGAAATTCTGACGGAAAAGTCGGACGTCCCAACTTGATGGCCTAAAGATCAATAAAGGACAGACGAGCAAACAGCACCAACGTGTATTCTTGTAGTAGAGAACATTGTCTTCAAAATGCTATGAAAAACTGCGCAAAGATATAGCGCTGCAAGAGACCTCCGGCGAAATCTGCAGTGAATCGTTAAAAAAACGGCGGAGACTTATGGGGCAACCTAGTGGTTAGCTATTAGCCAGTATTCTCACATTTGCAGCCAACGCTTTGTCGCCAAGTAACAATCTGATGCAGCCAAAGAAAACGTTTTGGATGAAAGTTTTTATCAGACACAGGAAAATAGCGACTGTTGCTCCTGGAACTCTTCCCTGTCGCGTGCCATGGTGGTGCACTCCACTCTTCTCGTTTGATGGACACGAAGAGCCTCAATTTGTTGGTTTACGACGTTCATGAAGACGTTCGAACACTTTGTTGGCCGCTGTAGTGTATTTTAGAGAGCCAGTGGAATCCAGTCAGTTACCGCTCTTGTCCAACCGGTGAGTGTGAGACGTTTCACGTGACCGGCCCACCTAGTTTTCGATGATTTGGCCCTTGTGGCAGCGTCTCTGATCTCTCTGACCGCCCTTTCCTTTCCTTAAAATTCTCCGTCACTCACCTGCCAGAGCGTTCCACGTTCAGCTGCCATCGTCAGAATCCCTTTCACATGGAGAATGCGATTCTCTGCTGCTGCAAGCATCAAAGCCGAGTTGCCATGCCCATCCTGCCACATTATGTCGAGGAACGCCTGAACGAACATATGTTTCGAACCACCTTCTCACTTGAAAAAAATGTTTGTTAGAAATGCATTCCTCGTTTAGGTGGGAGCTTTTGCTTCAATGAACCACCAATTTCAATTTCATGCGTTCAGCGTCGAAAACTGTATGAATTTCTCTTCCACGCGCACTTAAAATTACAGCGAAGCTGTCAAAATGTTTCGCGTACCCCTTTGTTCTGTCCTTGCCGGAGACGAATTTAAACTCAAGTATGTTCCGCAAGGGCGCGTGTAGCGCAGAGGTGCCGATTGTCGCGTGCAGCCGAAACCAGGTGCCTGGTCCGGATTTCACGTCCAGGTCAACCAAGAATTCCATCCCTCCGGAGTCGGTGAATTGGTACCAGACGTGTCTGGGAAGGATAAAGCGCTGACTTGTTCATCGGCTGGCCACCGCAAGTCACGGTATGGCCAAATAAAGGGAAAAAGGATAGAGGACGGCATCACTCAATCCCTTTTGGGATGCGCCACGCTACTTCTACGGGATGTTGTGGAGGCGATTTGAATGCGTGGCGAATCCCAAAAGGAATTGAATAACGCTGTCCTTTATCCTTTTACACTTTATTTAGCCATACCGTGACTTGAGCTGGCCAGCCGATGAACACGTCAGCGCTTTATCCTCCCGAGACAAGTCTGGTACCAATTCACCGACCCCGAAGGGATGCAATTCTTGGTTGACCTGAACCGAAAATCCGAACCAGGAACCTGGTTTCGGGTGCATGCGAAGTCGTTGATGAATATGGCCCTTGGGTACCGATCGTGCACTACCGCTTTGAGTGGCACGAACATTCGATGCGGAGTGTTTGTGTGGTGTTCTCCCAGTGTTGCCGTTCTTTTCGATATGGATCCCTCATTCAAACGGGGTGCTACGGACTCGACGAATGATTAGTAGCATTTTTTTAGTTTGACAGACCAAAAAATTTCTGCTTTTCTGCAACTCGAAATTACCGAATGAAAACGTTTCTTTAGGTAAAGTAAAAACTTGTGGTAGTGAACAGTGCATTCTTTTTAGGGCATCGCTTACAGACCAATTTTGGGGATAATTTTTTAGATCAAAGACTTATTTTTACGTCGAGAAAACGTGGCAGGTTTAATAAGGAAGGCGAGGACAGAATAGAATTTTCTTCAATATTATTGCATAAGCATGCAGTTCAAATGGAGACCTATTAGTGGTATCATTTTTAACGTTCCGAAGTGACAAGCAAAATGGCCTAAATGGCCTTGCGAGCTGATTCCCCTGTGGAGAGTTGATGTCATGGTTACACATTGAAGGTATTCTGACGGGTTTCGGATTCAAACTTCCTTTCATTGGAAACTGTTACTACGCTTCGTCTACTGAACAGATGCACTAATAATACATACCGTTATGAATAACAATTCCAGCATGGAAAGTTCGCTTTGGTTCTATAAGGAGGAGATTTATAGTGAACTTTGTAAGCTACCACCTAGTTATGCTACTACTCCGGATGAAGTACCGTCCTACTTTATCCCGAAAATTGCCACCGCGATTGCTTACCCTCTTGAGCACATATTTAATGCCAGTTATATGACTGGCGAAGTACCATCCCGTTGGAAACATGCATTTGTTACACCTATTCCAAAAAAGCCTCCCCACCATCTTGTTTCGAACTTTCGTCCAATTAGCATCACATCAGTTTTTGCTAGGGTCTTCGAAAGAAAACTCAAGACAGCGCTTGTATTATATCTCGAGTCCAATAATCTTATCCCTAATGATCAACATGGCTTCCGTTCAGGTAAATCTACTGAAACACTGATGTTATCTACGCTTAATGATTGGACGAAATCTCTTGAACAAAAAGTTGATGTGGATGTAATTTATTTTGATTTTATGAAGGCTTTCGACAAGGTCCCTTTGGATAAACTAATTGTCAAGTTCACGGATATAGGTGTCCATCATAGGATTATTCTATGGACAAAAAAACTTTATATCTGGTAGATCTTTTCAAGTTAAGGTAAATGACGCATTCTCTGAACGTCTTTCTATTAAAAGTGGTGTTCCTCAGGGTGGTGTTTTGTCCCCAATCTTCTTTTCTATATATACCTCTGAAATTCCGTCCCTAGTTAATCAGCTTGGTGTTTCATGTAAAATGTTCGCTGACGATATAAAAATTTACAAGAATATTGCTCTTCGAGAAGACCATCTTTCTCTTCAATCAGCAATAAATGCAATTGCGGATTGGTCATCAAAATAGGAACTTCCACTATCTCCGCAAAAGTCACAAGTACTTTATCTAGGGCAACAGGTAGGTAGATATCCTTACTACCAGGGGTGTGCGTTTACCGGTTTACCGATTTACCGGTTTACCGGATTTACCGGCATTTTCGCGAAAAATTCTCTTACCGAAAATTTTCGGTAAATTCCAAAATTTACCGGAAAATTTAACGAGTTTTTTTCATGCAAAGTCATGTCCCTATCAATCGAATGGAATAGGAAACATACTACTACCCTATACCTCAGTTTAGAAGCGATTGCTTCTATCTTCTCCGATAACGTGCTATTAACGTTCGTGGTCCTCAACCCCATTAAAACATCCACAACCACATTATGAGGCGGAGATGCTGCGCTCTGGTGTTAAAAACGCGCTCCACTGCGATAGTACCCGCTGAGATTCAAGTTATCCAGCTTCCTGTCAAGCCTTTTCTTCTCGAACTTTCACATCTGCCGTCGTGTTTGTCGTCATTCAGTAAGCATCAGCAGTATAAGAGCATCAGAGTATAAGAGGGCGCAATGTGACTATGGGGGGGGGGGTCGGATAACTGGGCCACACCCCGGAGTCCCTTCCCTTGCCCAAAATTTGAAAGCAAATTTAACAACAGAGAATCTGTTCTGTGCTCTCCTCCGCGTCAGCGGAGGAGAGCACAGATTTGGGCAGGGGAAGGGACTCCGGGGTGTGGCCCAGTTATCCGACCCCCCCCCCCCCCCCCCCCATAGTCACATTGCGCCTATAAGAGTAGGAGCCATTGGACACAGGCGCTAACCTGTTGAAGTACTGGACGAATCCGGTCACCAAATCTGTATTTCCTCACTTGGCTCAAATAAATCCAAGGTACTTTTGTGCTCCTCCGGGAACGTTGGAAACCGAAAGAGTCTTCTCCGCCGCCGGTCAAATTTTGAATGAGTTCCGCAAGGTACTCACACCTGAAAATTTTGCAGGTCTTCTTTTTCTCAAAGTTAACATTCCGCTGATCGGCTTTGACCGCTAGGTGATATGTGCATTTGAAAATGTTTTGTTGTTTCTAAAGTTTCGCTCATTCTGATCATTAAGGTGACCTCCGCTTCCTATGTTGTTCTTAGAAGTTTTTATTGTGAGAGTTTGTTGTTGGATTTTGTATGTTGCAATATGCTTTTATGGTGCTGTTTGTTTTAGAATGACATATGCATGATACAATGAAGATAACATGGTTTTTCTGAACGTGACGATGTTTTGGTGAAAAGTTTTTCGCTTTTTTTACTTTCCACCGCTTAAAACTAGTTGCTATTTTGTTTAATATTAAATTTTAAAAAATTTAACGAATTTACCGAATTTACCGGAATTTACCGGCGAATTTCCGCGGTAAAAATTTGCGGTAAAAAATTTACCGGCCGCAAGTCGGCGCACACCCCTGCTTACTACCTTGACAAGATGCATATTAGTAGTACAACTTCTCTGCGTGATTTGGGCTTTATTTTGGACACCCAACTTTCATTCAAAGAACATATTGAAATAATATCGAAAAAAGCTGAACGAATTGTGCACAGCCTCTTCAAATGTTTGCGAACAAATTCAATACAACACCTATTAACTGCCTATAAGTCGTATGTTGAACCAATTCTAGAATATGGCACAATTTTTAGTCCGAAATATAAGCGTGAAATCGCCAGGCTGGAATCTGTACAAAACAGCTTCACAAGAAAGCTCTGGATACGAGTACATGGGTATGATTACAACACCATCCCCTCACCGGCTTCACGAAACAGATTCTTCAATCTACATACCCTTGAACGTCGTAGCAGAAGATATGATTTAATTGCGATATATAGGATGATAAACGGTCTTACTCGTATTCCCCTTCAGGAGTTCTATACCTTTTGTTCATCGAACACAAGGGGTGGTCAGTGGAAGATCCAGTTTCCCGTAGCAAAAACCAGTGTAAGGTCTCAATTTTTCACTTGCCGTGCTGGCTCTGATTTTTTGAGGTTATCTAAAAAACACATTATGCCAAATTCCTTAAGGAAGTATAAAAAACTTCTTGACCGATATCTTCAGGATGCAGCTTAGTAGTTTTCAACTGTACTATGTATGTCTTATCGCCTGTTTTGTTTTTTCTCCGGTTTACAATTACTTCAACTTATGTTTAGTTTTACCTTGTTTTTCTTTTGCATGGTTATCCATGCAAAAATAAATAAATAAATACCATCTATGACGTTTGGTTACCAGGTCTCCGATGAACAAGTCAGCGCTTTATCCTTCCCAGACAAGTCTTGTACCAATTCACCGACGCCGAAGGGATGGGAGCTTGATTGGCCTGGGCGGGAAATCCGGACCAGGGACCTGTTATCGGGTGCACACGACAGCCGGCACCTCGTTCGACTGCGCTCCACGCGCCCGGTGCGGCCAAATACGCTGAGTAACGCCACCCTTTATCATTTCTATCCACAACTTTCACTGGATTTGTTTATCGCGTTTGCAACGAACGAACAGATGCCGAATGCTGGCTTCTCCCTCCTTAGTCAAATAGATGACGTGAAGCGTTCATGGAGTATCTGAGCAGAAACAGATGCGCTTACGCTTGAAGCACCATCTGATTGGTTGCCGAGAAAGAACATCGCCGCTTTCACACTCATCCCTTGTAACGCCAAACACCTGGTAATGAAACGTCATAGGTGGTATTATTAGTGCATCTGTTCAGTAGACGAAGCGTAGTAACAGTTTCCAATGAAAGGATGTTTTGAATCCAAAACCCGTCAGAATAACTTCGATGTGTAACCAAGACTTCAACTCTCCACAGGGGAATCAGCTCGCAAGGCCATTTCGCTTGTCACTTCGTAACGCCAAAAATGATGCCACTAATACGTATCTGTTTGAACCGCATACTTTTGAAATAATAGTGAAGAAAAATCGATTCAGAGTCTTCGCCTTCCTAAATAAACCTGCCGCGTTTTGGCGACGTAAAAGGTTTTTGATTTAAAAAATTATCTCAAAAACTGGTCTATAAACGACACCCTAAAGAAGAATGCACTGTTCAGTACCACAAATTCTTACTTTATCTAAAGAAACGCGTTCCTGAAAGAGGATGGAATAAGCGTGATGGACGGACTAAAACGGAAGGATGATGAAGGTTAGAAGGAAGCGCTAGGAGTCTGGGAAGATGTAAAATTTGGGTTAAAATAAACGGTTAAAAAAACGCTTTGATACTGTTATTTCGAGTGCAGAAAAGCAGAAATTTTTTGTTCTATCAAACCAAAAAACTTCTACCAAGCATTCGTAGAATCCCCCATAGCACTCCGTTCGAATGAGCGATCCATGTCGAGAAGATAGGCAACATTGGGAGGGCACCACCCAATCAGTCCGCATCGAATATTCGTGCCACTCAAAGAGAAAGTGCACGGTCAGTATCCAGGGGTCAGATTCAGCAACGACTTACAGCAATTTAACGAAGAAAATACAGCCGAAATTCCCGATAACGCGACTTATCAACAGCGGTATGATGAAATGTTTCACCATATCGCTTGATAAGTGGCGGGATCTCGGCTGCATTTTCTCCGTTAAATTGCTGTAAGTCGTTGATTAATCCGGGCCCTGACTAGCTGGCGTGTTTTCGGTTGGTGCCCTGCTTGGTTATGAGTGGGTGATGCGTTCTCTACTCTTGTCCATCCCATATAATTAGCGGGGAAGGCGTCTGTTTGTCTGTCTGTCTATCCATTGTCAATCTACACATCGAGAACGGGTATATGGGGAGGAAAACTTACGAATACGCGGGACCACACGAATTTGGTGGCCTTGGACAGTGTGCATTACTGATTGATCAACCAATGTTCGATTGATTTTATCAATTTTTCTTCAGATTAAGCACTGCGTGTGGAAATCGCACAAGAACGACGGAGTTGGCCAACCTTCACGGCAACCATTTTAGGGACCCTAAGTCTCTCTGGTACAAGAGAGAGAGAGAACCGTTTCATAGTGGTTCGCATCTAACGTTCTTTGGCCGTTAAACTGAGAATTTCGTTTTTCTTATCGTTTTTCTCGCGATTGACATCAGGTTTGTACCATTCTCGGTTTTTTTTTGTGACTACCTTGTCGGGCGGAGTCGCCGATCGACCAACCATTGTTCAACCGTTTTTCATCATAACTGATTTTATTTGTTCCACTTGTTTTAAAGTTACCTGAAGACAATTTGCGTTTGAAACCCTGAACCAACCGGTTTGAAACCCGTTGGTTAGTAACCGACCATGAAAGGGTTTGAAACCGTCCATGAAAAGCCCTGTTCATGTTTCGCGACCGAAACAGACAGAAGCGTACAATCATATTACCTACATCGTCAGTGTGGCACTCAAAATAGACATAAAAGCACTCTTTGCCTTTGTATGAAGAACGGCAGAACAGGAAACGTTTCCTTCCAGCGCTAGTGCGCCTCCCAGGACTAGTGCGATGTAATTATGCACTCCACACTCCGTTCGTCGCCCCAGTCGCTCCAGTCGCTGCCGGCGCCGGCGCGAAGTATGAACAGGCGACAAGAGCGACTGGAGCGACGGCGCCGCCGCTCGAGTATGAACACTTTTCGTCGGCGCGCGCTCGGTTTTAATCGATATGCATGTTCTGCACGGGACGAGTCGCTCTTGTCGCGAAGTATGAACAGGCCCAAAGGGTTTGGAACCGAGCACGAAAGGAGACCACGCCCCCCCCCCCCCCCCCCACCCCTCCCCCCAGCACGTGTTGCTATTGCGCAGCGAGGGTTACTAACCAACGGGTTTCAAACCGGTCGGTTCACGGTTTCAAACGCAAATTTGTCTGACTACTGCGTTCATTGGTTGCGATGGTGAGCTCGCTTCTCACGTCGAACTGGACAAGCCAAATTAGTACGGGAAAGTGTTCAACTTGGCGTGAAAACTGCCTAATTTGATTCAAAAGCTTCCAATTTGACGAGAAAATGGTATACAAGCAACCTCACTCACTAAAGCACATGTGTACTAGCACATCATGAAAATAAGCATATGACACATTTAACGCAAGTGACATGATTGTTTTGAAATCTTATTATATATAAACAAACACACAAATACCCCGGGTCTTCTAAATTGCTCAAAGGACAGTTCTTTTATCCATTCTGCAGTTTATAGTGTTTCCCAATGTTCCACTCTCGATACTACTGGTGTTAATGAAATGAAGCTAGACTTGTTAGGGCCTGTTCATACTTCGCGACAAGAGCGATTAGTCGCGCGTGCAAAACATGCAAATCGATTAAAAACGAGCCATTGCCGCCGAATTCATACTTGAGCGCTGACGCTGCTACTATCATCGCTCTTGTAGCTGCTGTTGCTTGTTCATACTTCGCACCGGCGACAGGAGCGACAGGAGCGACAGAGGTAACTGATGCGACGGACGGAGTGTGGAGTACGTAATTAATTACGTACACTACACTACGTCCATCGCACCAGTCGCTCTTGTCGCTCTAGTCGCTGCGCGTGCCGTTGCCGTCGCGAAGTATGAACAGGGCCCTAGGCGCAATAATCACCTGTATCACCTGTCGACGCGTTGATCATCGACTTGCTCGAGCGGGCGCCAGCAGCATCTCCATTCGTTCCTGTCACGTGCCAGAGTGGTCCAATGGATCCTACTCGCTCGAGGAACACGAAGAGAGTCATACCGGTCGTTCAGGGCTTTCACGAAGAAGTCCGACCAACGCGTTGGTGGGCGTCCTGGTGTTCTCTTGACATCCCGCGGAATCCAGTCGGTGACGGCTCTCGTCCAACGTGTGTCTGCGAATCGCATTACGTGGCCGGCCCACCTAATTTTCGACAACTTGGCCCACGCGACAGCATCTCTGATCTTCGAACGTCGGCGAAGCTCGGAACTGCGGAGGCCTTCTCTCACTTGCGTGAGTCGTGTCACTCCGAGCATCGTCCTCTCGATTCCACGCTGCGCGACGCTGATCGCGTGTTCATCCTGCTTTCGTATAGCCCAGGTCTCTGAGGCGTATGTTAGGGCAGGAAGAACAGTGGAGTCGAATAGGTGAGCACGGAGTCGGACGTTCTTCGTCTTCTTCGCGGCTTCTTCGACGCTCTTGAAAGCTCTCCAAGCCGCTCGTTTCCTCCTGTTCAGCTCTGGCGCTAGGTCGTTGGCCATGTTGACTTCGCGACCCAGATACACATAGCTGGAGCATTCGGAGAGGCGCAATAATAAATAAATAAATAAATAAATGCGACAAACATTTGACTTTCGGCACTTTACAAAATGACTGAAGACATCCTTGTAAACAAAAGAATATGGATTCTATAATAATTAATCATTTTCCTGGATACCCTGATTATGCGTGTTTTAGGGAAAACAAAGAACAGGCCCTCTCGTAACGTGCCTACTCTGATTTGGTACACGTTAGCTTGAAAAGTGACCAGGGATCAGATTCATCAACGACTTACAGCAATTTAACGGAGATAATACTGCCGAAATCCCTGATAGCGCGGCTTATCAAGCGATATTGTGCAGCATTTCATCAGCGATAAGTCGCGCTATCAGGGATTTCGGTAGTAGTCGTTCATGAATCTGGCCCCAGATTGACGGGGATGTTATATCTCAGTCTGAAGTTCAAAACGGTTCGAATCGCTAGGTCAGCTTAAAGCCATTTGAGCCTACGTTTATGATGGTTGACGCCTCATGAGAGAATGATGTGTAATGCCGCTCCTGTCTTTTGATTTTCGGGAGGAATAGGCGCAAAAACCGCCGTTTTCCCATAACTCCTTTCAAAGTGGTCTATTCAAAAAAAAAAGTTACCACCCGAATCCAAAGCGGGCGATCTATTCAGTGAGGAGTGTATGCAGTGGTTTTAGAAAAAAAAAAAGACGAGACCTATAAAACCTGGAACCTGTAGGTGCAATTGCCTGAGCGGCAGATGTAGGTCATCGCTGTCCAGGTTTCATGGGTCATCGAATCTGTTTTTTCTTAAGTCACTGGATGTTAACTACAACTATTGGATAGACCACTCAGACTGGAACAGATGGTAACATTATTTTTTTGGATAGCCATTTTGGAGGCAGTTATGGGAGAACAGCAGGTTTTTCGCGTTTATTTCGCCAAAAAAACCCAAAAGACAGGAGCGGTATTGTACTTATGTACTCCACAGAAACAGACTAATAAGGTATCGTTTACGACCCTTTTCTCGGCACCTACAAAAGAATAGGTATTCGTATGACTTACATTGGTTACCAGCGCAGGATCATCGAAAGGATCCTCGAGTTCGAAGGCGGAAGATGACACGACAGCCTCTTTCTCAGCTTGCTCACTCCTTCCAAGCTGCTCAGAGGTCGTACTCATCACTGCCTCGTCGGCGCTGCTCATGCTCAGCCTAAATCTCTTTCTTCGAACTATTACAACTTCATTTACACATGAACTGGACAGTAATACGATGCACAGTGCTATGTACTGCACAGATAAACCGCCCACTCTGACGTGTAATTTGCGACACTATGAACATTGCAAGTCGAATAAAGTAGTAGTAGTGGAATCTCTTTTAAGGGATGAAAACCACCAGCGCTAGCGCCAAAGACGAAATAGTAATAGCAGCCTAGCCAGTGTCGGCCGACGGTCTGACTACACTGGCTACGATGAAGTTACAGAAATGCTTGAAGAATGGCTGCGCCGAAGCCTTGTTCATAGTTCGCAAAGAAAGACACGACAGCGACTAGGCTGCCCGTGGAAAGTTCATGAATGCCGAGCGATCGCCCAACGAACGTGTTAGGCCCCGTTTTTTATACTTCGTCGTGGCGCGACGCGACGCCACGTATAGTGGCCATATTGATTGTGCGACGCGATCGATCAATTTGGCCTCATTGCGCGGCCATCGCTTCGCGCCGCGATTAAGTATAAACGGGGCCTTAGGCCTCGTGCATACTTCCCGTCGCCGCGATTCCATCGCGGCGATGAATTTTGCAGAGCGACGCGAAAGAATTAGAAGTTCTCTGCGCTCGTCGCATCGCCCATCGCTCTGCAAGGATGGCGATCCGTCCAGGACCAACGCTAAACACCGCGCGGGGCACGAAAAAGCATGCCATGCCCGCGATGGGCGCGGGAAGCCATCGCGCATGCCGATCGCCACTGTTGCGACGGCCGCGGCGAAGTTTCCTTTGGCTATTCAACCGCGTGCGGCGGAATAGCCATGAACTTAGCGCCGCGATCGCATCGCGGCGATGGAAGTATGCCCCCGGCCTTAGGTTGCCCGTAAATTTCTCAGAGTTTTCTCTATTTTTCATTCAAATCAGTTTCTTTAAGCCTCAATTGGCTAGTATCGAGGTTGTAAGCTGTCACAATGATGTCTTGTTGCGATCAAAACTTCTAGCGCCAGGCGGGACTCGAACCTGCACCTCCCTCTGACCGGGCGGGAATGCTCTACGCCATTACACCACCGGCGCCGTTTGATCGAACGCAACATCAACACCTCGTGGGACCGATCAGCACCCACCAGTATCCGGGATGAGCTGGCCGCCGATATCAGCATTGAACCAGTGAAGCTGATGGCCTTGATAGAAACAATTCAAATCAGTTTCTTTAAGCCTCATCCCGGATACGGGTGGATGCTGATCGGTCCCAAGAGGTGTGGATGTTGCGTTCGATCAAACGGCGCCGGTGGTGTAATGGCGTAGAGCATTCCCGCCCAGTCAGAGGGAGGTGCGGGTTCGAGTCCCACCTGGCGCTAGAAGTTTTGATCGCAACAAGACATCGTTGTGACAGCTTATTTTTCATTCGTCTATTATTAAGTAAAAATTCAACTTGCATTGCATTCAACTCGCCCAAACTTTGTTCATGGGGGTTATTTGGAGTGCTGTCACGAATCTGTGTTGAACTTTGGTTTGAACTGAGGATAAAGAGTGTCTCTGACGACAAGTCACAAAATGCAAAAACACCAGCATCGATGGAGACCAAACCCGCCACCTTCCTCCTGCAAGGCGAGAACACTACCACTGCGTCGCCGCCGCCGTAACTTGCACACTTGCCAATGGCTACGCTGATTACGCAACGCTCCGCCCATCGCTTCATTAGCGCTGGCGACACAGAGTTGTCAACTCGGGCTTTCACCGACCACTACTCGCTTAGAGGACCCATTTAGCAAAATTGGAGGGTATATTTGTAATCAGCGTTTCAAGTTCTTTCGCATGGCGTAAGTTGCGTCCCGAAGTTCCATGGGAGCTGAAGGCATTCTCTGGTTAGACGACGCTTGAGGACAGCGCCGTCAGAGCTGTATTGATGCAACACAAATCGTCGAGCCATAGAAATGTCCCCGTTCAAGAGCTGTTATCCATTGTGCTGCGCAGCTGTGCTGCGCAGTCAACGTTCGAGGACAAATATACCTTCTAGGGTTCTCGATAACGCCCCTTCAAATTACTCTTGTGGCCGACGTACACTCCTTTGAACAATTCCGAGGAAATGCTATGCTCACTGGTATTTACAGAGCAAACACCGGGTGTCTCAAAAAATGTCTACACTATTTGAAAGGTGATAACTTTGCTCACAGCAAAGGTGCTGAAGAAATTAAGGGCGCATATGAAAGCATAAGAAAATAGAAATTTTCAGACATATGAGCGGTGTGCATTGCGCCAGGCACTCGTTTGAAAGTTTCCATTTTGCACACGATTGATTGTGTTTCGCTTGAATACTTGTTACAATTTCTCCACGAAATGGCCATATCGATTGATTTCTGCTTTTTTAAAAGTTCAAACCTTAAAAACACACTACGGTTTGCAGAAAATGCAGGTACTATTTGAAAGGCTCTAACATTGCTGCTAACGAAGCTTCTGAAGACGTTTGAGACTCATATGAAAGCACATGGTAACGAGATTTTTGTGGCGTGCAAATGGTCAAGATTGCGCCATGCCTTCACCTAAAATCCTGCATTTCAGACCCGGTTCCGCATGGCTGAATTCTTGTTACAATCTTGTTACTATTAGGTTGTAACGAATTAAATGGCACTGGCTCGCGCCATTTTTTATCGCGTCTTTACGCGTTTAATCAAGAACAAACCGTAACATGTGGCATATCATTTAGAAGCGCAAACTTTGCTCTACCGGTGAGAACCAAATTTTCTATGTAAAAGTGGGAAAACTTTAGAGTTTTATTGACTTTTTTGCAGATGAACAAAAGGGTAATCCGAGGCATTTACTTGTATGAATTCAAGCTGGGCACTACAGCTAAGGAGTCGGACGAGAAGATCAACGCCGCATTCGGTCAAGGATGTTCCACAATTCGGACGGCGTATCGTTGGTATCAGAAGTTCCGGAATGGAGATGAGAGCTTGGAAGAACATGAAGGTCGTGGGAGGCATAGTGATGTTGATGAGGACGAGCTGAGAGATGTGGTAGAGGAGGATCCACACAAAGGTACCAGGGAGATAGCGAAGGTTCTTGGCGTCAGTCACAACACAGCTGCCCGGCATCTGAAGGAAATTGGAAAGACCAAAAAGCTGGAAAGATGGGTGCCTGTCTGAGGAGCAAAGAAACCGACGATATGAGATCTCGTCCGCACTGCTTCTACGGAACGAAACGGACCCATTCCTTGATCGCATCGTAGCCTGTGACGAGAAATGGATAATGTACGACAACAGGCGACGGTCAGCACAGTGGGTGGACAGCGATGAGAGCCCCAAGGTTTTTGCGAAGCCGGAATTGCACCAAAAGAAAGTGATGGTGACAGTATGGTGGTGTTCGCTGGGAATTATTCACCACAGCTTCCTCCCTCCCGGTGAATCCATCACGGCAGAGAAGTACTGCATTGAAAGTGAAGAAATGATGAAAAAGTTGAAGGATAGGGGGGGGGGGGGCGGCCTTGGTAAACCGAAGGGGAGTTCTCCTTCTGCACGACAATGCTCGCCCCCATGCAGCACGAATGACGTTGCAGAAATTGAATGAGCTGAGCATTGGAACTCTACCACATCCTCCGTTTTCTCCCGACCTCTCCCCAACAGACTACCATTTCTTCAAGCATCTTGGCGACTTCTTGGTAGGGAAAATATTCAAATACAACAGGATGCCGAAAGTGCCTTCGAAGATTTCGTCAATTCCAGAACTTCTGATTTTTATGCTACTGGGATAAAAAAGCTTGTGTCACGTTGGCAAAGATGTGTAGAATCAGAAGGTCTTTATTTCGATTAATAAACTTGCCTACAAGCCGAGATATTAACTGTTTAAATTTACAGTGGTTCAGTGCCATTTATTCCGTTACAACCTAATAGTACCTGTATTTTTTGACATTTCCTGCGTTTTACCGTAACCTGCAGGGTGTTTTGAAAGTCTAAACTTGAAAAGAAAGCACAATTCAATCGATATGGCCACTTTGTGGAGAAATTATAACAAGTACAGAAGCGAACAGCAACCAATCGAGTGTAAAGTGCAAGGTTTCAGACGAGTGCATGGAGGAATCCCATCCCACTCATAATGTCAAAAAATTTCTATTTCCTTAAGCTTTTCTATGTGCTTTCAACTTCTTCAGTACCTTCACTGTGAGCAAAGTTATCACTTTTGGAACACTGCATACAACTTTTGAGATACCCAGTATTTTGAAAATCTTCCGCGTATCAAAGTTCTTGAATCCAATGACTCTAATTCCTGTACATTTATTCAGAAACAACGTCATAACAATAGCATAACCCATTAAACCCTTTTTCACTCCAAAATCAACGGCTGATTTGATGTAGACAGGTGCATAACACCATCTCTTGGAGGTGTTTTCCAAGAATGCAACAAGAATCCAATCACTTCACTTCGCCGGGATATTTACGACCAGCGCGAACAGCACCACTTTCACCTGTTTTCATACCTCCACCCCCGCCGCGAACCAGAATCGTTTATGAAACAACCGTTGCTCAGAGCAACTGTCAACTTCCGGATCGTTGAGCTTTGCTTCGGCCATACTAATATACAGGATGTCTAAAAAAATGTATACACTGTTTGAAAGGTGATAACTTTGTTCATAGTAAAGGAGGTACTGAAGAAGTTAAGAGCTTATATGAAAGCTTAAGAAAATAGAAATTTTCTGACATATGAGCGACATGCAAAGCGCCATGCACTCGTCTGAAATTTTCCATTTTACACTGTATTGATTGTGTTTCGCTTGAATACATGTTATAATTTCTTCACAAAGACGCCGTTTTGATTGATTTCCGCTTATTTTGGAGTTTATATCTTAATTACACATTATAGCTTGCAAAAATTCAAAGTATCCTAGAAAATACAGGTACTGTTTGAAAGGTTCTAAGATTGCTGCTAGTGAATTTTTGAAGACAAGTGCTACGACACGCCTAACGGCGTGTCTCGCACTTGCCCGCTTCGCGGGGCTATAGGTTTGTGCTTTTTTCTCAGAAAATACTCTCGCACAAAAAGTACGTGTGATCTTCAAAACAATTTTGTTAACAGAACAACAAAAAGACAACATTTAGTGAAGCATCTCGGTGAATACTACGTTTGGTATCGACTTGAGTCCTGGTGTTAACCAAATTTTCAGATGGGACTTCTGTCGAACTCGCGAGCACGCCACGTACAGTTGGCCATGAGAAAATACTGGACTGGGGAGATATACGCAGAGGCGTACCTGGCGCGGGTAAACTTTTCCGTTCAACATGGGATAATGCTGAGTTCTGCATGCGGCCGGTCGTCGTACGACGAAGATGTGACCTCTGCTTCCTTTCTTTTCGATCTTCTGACTCCAGACGGTTGTGGTGCGACGACGGGAACCCGTCTTCTGGACTCGGGCACTCAGAAACGCGCGCAGACGCCGTTATGTCAAGCTGAAGGAGGCTGCGCTTCCTCTGCTGCAGCAGCATCTCATATTCAGTTCTGAATGCGATCCCTCGTCCTAGGACGACGGCGTTTCCTCTTCTCACTTCAGAAGGTTGTGGTGCGACGAAGGGAACCCGTCTTCTGGGTTCAGGCACTTAGAAACGCGCGCAGACGCCGTTGTGTCAAGCAGGAGGAGGCTGCGCTTCCTCTGCTGCAGCAGCATCTCATGTTCAGTTCTGAAAGCGATCCCTCGTCGTAGGACAACGGTGTCTCCTCTTCTGACTCCAGACGGTTGTGGTGCGACGAAGCGAATCCGTCTTCTGGATTCAGGCACTCAGAAACGCGCGCAGACGCCGTTGTGTCAGGCAGGAGGAGGATGCGTTTCCTCTGACGCAACAATATCCCATGTTGAACGGCAGAGGTTGCTCGCGCGAGGTATGCGGAGGCGTCGCAAGGGGTTCCATGAGATTGCGCGTGGTTCCACGAGGCGTATCTCAGCCAGGTTTTCACCCTGAGTGAGATACGCCTCATCATCTACAGGGCAGGGAGCTAACTCAATTATATAGTGGTAGATGCTTGGGATTCATATTAATGCACAAGGTAACGAGATTTCTGTGACGTGCAAATAGTCAAGATTGCGCCATGCTCCTGCCCTTGCATTCCAGACTCGATAGATTGTGCATGGACTGAATGCTTGTTACAGTCTTGTTACTACTTGGTCACATTAACCTGTGCTGTGCTTCTTTTAACGTTTTGTACTTGACAACCTCGTGAAGGACACGATACATGCGAG
Source organism: Heligmosomoides polygyrus bakeri (assembly GCA_947359475.1). NCBI lineage: Eukaryota > Metazoa > Nematoda > Chromadorea > Rhabditida > Heligmosomidae > Heligmosomoides > Heligmosomoides polygyrus. The sequence goes on from OX375866.1 coordinate 2,115,281, forward strand.
TTTATTGATTGCACGATTTAAATGTGAGCAGGAGCCGCATTTTACAAGACGCATTCTGCGGACGAATGAAGCAACATTTAAACTGAATGGAGAGATTAATTGGCACAACTGCAGCTACTGGGGGGCAGTCGTTCGGTACACCGTGCTGCCCGCCACCCACTTCCCGCCCTGCCAGCGCCGCCCTATTTGGACAAGTTTGCTGCGCTTGAAACCGTCGTTAAATGGAGTGACATCGTCCAAAAACCTCACAACTGATAGGGACAATTGGGAAGCGCATCTCGGGGAACTCTGAAGTCATTTTCCAGTCGGTTCGGTTATGGAGGCAGTTGAGGAAAGGAGAATACCCTTCTCTCTAGATTTTTCAGTTTTCACGCCAATTCTTTAAATTTTCGGCATTTTCGGGAATTTTTGTTCAAAATATGGTGAACAATGTTCTGACTCTTGTCTCAAGAACGAAGTCAGTACAGGATAGAGATGCAAGGCCAAGGGAAGTGATTAGAACTGCGATACCTCCATGTGAAGACAGCGACTCGGACATCTTGTCCTCGGCGCGCCCCTCGCCCCGCCCCTTTCTGAGGGAGGTGTATCCAACGACTCTCCGCCGCAGCTACTGGACGACGGAAAATGCTAAAAGAAGCACAGCACAGGTTAATGTGACCAAGTAGCAACAAGATTGTGACAAGCATTCAGCCCATGCACAATTGGAATGCAAGATTTCAGGCAGGAGCGTGGCGCAATCTTGACTATTTGCCCGCCACAGTAATCCCGTCGTTCTGCGCTTTCATGTGACCCTCAAATATCTCCAAATGCTTTACTATCAGCAATGTTACAAACCTTCACACAGTATCTTCATTTTTTAGAATACTCTCCATTTTTCGCAAGCTAGAATGTGTAGCAAAGTTTTAAACTCTAAAATAAGCACAAATCAATCGAAACGGCCACTTTGTGAAGAAATTATATCATGTATTCAAGCGAAACACAATCAGTCGAGTGTAAAATGGAAAACTTCAGACGAGTGCCTGGCGCATTCCATGCCTCTCATATGTCAGAAAACTTCTATTTTCTTAAGCTTTCATATGAGCCCTTAACTTCTTCAGAGCAAAGTTATCACCTTTCACACAGTGTATACATTTTTTTTTGAGACACCCTGTATATTACTGAAGCGACTTGGGAGACCCAAAACGATGTTCTTAATGACTAAAAGCTATGTAAAAAGTTTCGATTAGAAAGCTATGCGGTTCTACATTCCCTGAAGAAGAGAAAAATAAGAATATGTGAGCTAACGGACCGCTCTCACACTCTACCCTTGTACTGAAGAGATCATCCACAACCAATGCACGCAGCCAATAAGCAGCCACACTAACGGAAAATGGGAGTGAAGTAATTCTACCTACCGTTTCTCGCTGCTGCCTTTGTTGTGCTCCTGAGAAACACGTATACTGTACGTACAAATTTGTACTACAATTCAGTTTTGCACAAAAACGTTTCGTTACCTTGACAATACACGGAAAGAAAACATCTAAAAAAGTAATCAAACAGGAGAGGTTTCTTCGGTGCTTGCCAACGCGGGTTTTCCCACAACAACATTCAGCATCCGTGGCCAGAGAAGCTGAGCAAGACGCGTCGAATCAAGAGCTTCGAGAAAACCTATTCGACATGGCATCAATATATTAGGTTGTAACGAAATAAATGGCACTGAACCACTGAAAATTTAAACAGTTAATATCTCGGCTTGAAGGCACGTTTATTAATCGAAATAAAAACCATCTGATTCTACACATCCTTGCCAACGTGACACAAGCTTTTTTATCCCATTAGCATAAAAATCAGAAGTTCTGGAATTGACGAAATCTTCGAAGGCACTTTCGGCATCCTGTTGGTATTTGAATATTTTCCCTACCAAGAAGTCGCCAAGATGCTTGAAGAAATGGTAGTCTGTTGGGGAGAGGTCGGGAGAAAACGGAGGATGTGGTAGAGTTTCAATGCTCAGCTCATTCAATTTCTGCAGCGTCATTCGTGCTACATGGGGGCGAGCATTGTCGTGCAGAAGGAGAACTCGCCTTCGGTTTACCAAGGCCGGCCGGATTTCCTTCAACTTTTTCATCATTTCTTCAATTTCAATGCAGTACTTCTCTGCCGTGATGGATTCACCGGTAGGGAGGAAGCTGTGGTGAATAATTTCCAGCGAACACCACCATACTGTCACCATTACTTTCTCTTGGTGCGATTCCGGCTTCGCAAAAACCTTGGGGCTCTCATCGCCGTCCACCCACTGTGCCGATCGTCGCCTGTTGTCGTACATTATCCATTTCTCGTCACAGGTTACGATGCGATCAAGGAATGGGTCCGTTTCGTTCCGTAGAAGCAGTGCGGACGAGATCTCATATCGTCGGTTTCTTTGCTCCTCAGACAGTTCGTGAGGCACCCATCTTTCCAGCTTTTTGGTCTTTCCAATTTCCTTCAGATGCCGGGCAGCTGTGTTGTGACTGATGCCAAGAACCTTCGCTATCTCCCTGGTACCTTTGTGTGGATCCTCCTCTACCACATCTCTCAGCTTGTCCTCATCAACATCACTATGCCTCCCGCGACCTTCATGTTCTTCCAAGCTCTCATCTCCATTCCGGAACTTCTGATACCAACGATACGCCGTCCGAATTGTGGAACATCCTTGACCGAATGCGGCGTTGATCTTCTCGTCCGCCTCCTTAGCTGTAGTGCCCAGCTTGAATTCATACAAGTAAATGCCTTGGATTACCCTTTTGTCCATCTGCAAAAAAAGTCAATAAAACTCTAAAGTTTTCCCACTTTTACATAGAAAATTTGGTACTCACCGGTAGAGCAAAGTTTGCGCTTCTAAATGATATGCCACATGTTACGGTTTGTTCTTGATCAAACGCGTAAAGACGCACCAAAAAATGGGGCGAGCCAGTGCCATTTAATTCGTTACAACCTAATATTATGTAAGTTGGTGAAAAAGGCTTGCAATACAGCGTATTTTTTTTCAAAATTCTCTTGCTTCTTTTGTGAGCGACTTCAACTACCGTTCGCATCTACAACGTTCTGCCATCTGATGGGGGAGATCACGAATTCCTTTCTTCTAAAATGAAGTCGGCTGTGAGTTGAAGAACTGCGCCACCTCGGATTCAAGTTCGGTTCGCTCAGTGAAGCACCTATCCCTCAGGTGTTGCTCGAGAGCTCGGAAGAGGTGTTAGTCCGATGGCGCAAGATCTGGCGAATACGCTGGGTGGAGCAGCACCTCCCACCTAAGCTCCTGCAACTTCTGGGGAGACGACATTGTAACGTGGGGGCGAGCATTGTCGTGAAGGTCGTCTGGCCAGAAGTTGTAGGAACTTAGATGGGAGGTGCTGCCCCACCCGCCGTATTCGCCATATCTTGCGCCATCAGACTACCACCCTTTCCGAGCTCTCAAGCAACACTTGAGGCAAAGGTGCTTAAACGACTGAACCGAACTGGAATCCGAGGTGGCACACTTCTTCGAGTCACAGCCTACTTCATTCCGAAAGAAAGGAATTCGTGATCTCCCCATCAAATGGCAGTGGCTTGTAGATGTGAATGGTAGTTGCTGTGTAGATTGAAGTCGCGCACAAAAAAAAGCAATAAAATTTTGAAAGGAAATTACGCTGTGGTGCAAGACTTTACCACCAACATAATATAATAATTATTCCTACCAATCGCAAAAAGAAACAACAGAAAAAGTTCCGTTCAATAACAATGCAATAACAGCTTAAGGATAAAGGTAATAGGTACTAAAACTCTTTGGAATCGGGTGAAAACTGGGTTGTAACTTTGCTCACAGTAAAGCTAATGAAGAAGTTAAGGGATTATATGGAAAATTCTGAAAAAATAGACATTTTCTGACATATGAGCGGCATTGAATAAGCCATGCACTCGCTTGAAATTTTGCATTGTACACTCGATTGATGGCGTTTTGCTTGAATATTTGTTGTAATTTCTTCACAAAGTGGCCGTTTTGATTGATTTGTGCTTCCTTCAAGGTTTTAACTTGAAAACACACTGCGGTTTGCGAAAAATGCAGGGTATCCTTAAAAAATGCAGGGATTATTTGAAAGGTTCTCACATTGCTGGTAGTGAAGCTTTTGAAGCTGTTTGAGACTAGCATGAAAGCACTGGGCAACGTGATTTCCGTTACGTGTAAACAGTTAAGATTGAGCCATACTCCTGCCTGAAACCTTGCATTTCAGACTCGACTGATTGTGCATGGGCTGAATGCTGTTACAGGCTTGCTGCTACTTGACCACATTAACCTGTGCTTAGCTTCTTTTAACATTTAGCACTTGACAAACACTTGAAACTCATGTAAGTTCATTGGTTGCAAAATTTGAATGTGAGCAGGAGCCCAATTTTGCAACACGGATTCTTAAGCACAGCACAGGTTAGTGTGGACAAGTAACAACATTGTAACAGGCATTCAGGCTATGCATAATCAATCGAGTCTGAAATGCAAGGCTTTGGGCGGGAACAAGGCGCAATCTTGATTATTTGCACGCCACAAGAGTCTCGTGAAGCTGCGCTTTCAGATGAGTCTCAAACATCTTCAAATGCTTCACTAGCAGCAATGTTAGAACCTTTCAAATAGTACCTGCATTTTCCACGATACCCATTTTTTCGCAAGCCATAATGTGTTCTTATGTTTTAAACCTTAAAAGATGCAGAAGTCAATTGGAGCAGCCACTTTATGAAGAAATTATAACAAGTATTCAAGCAAAACGCAATCAATCGAGTGTAAAATGCAAAATTTCAGGCGAGTGCAAGGCGCATTCCATACCGCTCATATGTCAGAAAATTTATATTTTCGTAAGCTTTCATACGAGTTCTTATGTTCTTGAATACCCTCACTGCGAGCAAAGTTGTCACCTTTCAAACAGTGCATACATTTTTTTGAGACACTCTATATATGCTAATTCTGGCGCTCAGAGTCGCAAAACTGAAATAATGCATGACTTCTCCTAAAAAAATTTGCAACTATGTACATAGACTACTCCTCTAAAGATATAATAGGTTGTCCCATAAGCCCTTGCAGTTTTTTTCAACGATTCACTGCAGATCTCGCCTGCGGTCTGTTGCACAGCCCTGCATAGCTTTCGAAAGAGAATGATTTGCTCTATCAGATCATGTATTGCATTTCTTTTTTCATCCTGAATTTTGTCAATTTTTAGGTCGTTAAAGTGAAAATGAAAAAGTGAAAAAGTAGCCATTTGCGCACTTGTTCTCTCCGCTTAGGTTTGTAATTTTTTGCGCAGTTTTTCATAGCATTTGGAAGACAATGTTCTGTACTACAAGAATATGTGTTAGTGCTATTTGCTCATTTGTCCTATATTGATTTTTAGGTCATCAAATTGGGTCGTCCGAAGGAGGATGGTTATTTTTGCCGACAGCTCCTGCTCTGTGGTTGGACTTTTTGGGTTGGTGTTATATGTCGTTTGGAAGAGGATGTCTTGCTCAATAAGAATTTTTGTCGCGTTTATTGGCTCACGCTGATTTCTGTCGAATATCAACAACTGAAGAAGGAGAAGGAGTTGTTGGTGAAGACGATTTTTCTTTTTGGCATTTTGTTGATATTCAATAGAAATCAATAAGCGCGACACATATGCTTATAGAGCAAGACATTTTCTTGCGAACGACATATAACACCAACCCAAAAAGTCCAACCACAGAGCAGGAGCTGTCGGCAAAAATAACCATCCTCCTTCGGACGTCCCATTTTGATGATCTAAAAATCAATAAAGGACAAATGAGCAAATAGCACAAACACATATTCTTGTAGTACAGAACATTGTCTTCCAAATGCCATAAAAAACTGCGCAAAAAATTCCAAACCTGAGCGGAGAGAACAAGTGCGCAAATGGCTACTTTTTCACTATTTCACTTTTCACTTCAACGACATAAAAATTGACAAAATTCATGATGAAAAAAGAAATGCAATACATGCTCTGATAGAGCAAACCATTCTCTTTCTAAAGCTATGCAGCGCTATGCAAGAGACCGCCGGTGAAATCTGCAGTGAATCGTTGAAACAAACGGCAGGGACTTATGGGACAACCTAATAATTGACCTGATGAAACGTTACTAATTGAGCATGCACGAAAACTGCACCACTGTGCTAGAGAGAAAATAAATAACTTAACAAGCACATCGTTGCCACTTGAGTGCATTCAACTCACACACACTCAATCACTCATTGAACCACCTCCCTACCGTCGTCTGTCACTATGGGAACGCCACAGTGGCGCTTAACTCACTTAATGACTCTGACTGGCTGGCTCATAGAAAGTGGCAAGTTGAATGCAAACAAACTTTATCGCCAGAATAATAGATGACACTCCAGTGAATACGTATGAGGAAGTGAATATTTCGAACACGGCGAACAGATTAGTTGATTCAAGCTGTCACACTAGATAATTTCTTCCCGAGAATCCTCTCATAGCGCTCTGTCTTCGTAAAACGTCGAACTTGCCCTCACAAGGAGCCTCCAAACTTGCGGTGAGCTTTTACGATGCAATTTTCATGGGATGTAGGGCTCCGAGTGGGTAGTCCAAAACCATAGGTAAGTTTTTCGGAATGCTCTCTAGTGCTCGAAAAAAGGCGTGTGCAAACGCGAGCGAAATTCATCACGCCCCGCTGCCACCCCATCGGGTGTGGTCGGTTGGCGCAATGGATAGCGTTCTTGCTTCACTGGAACGTGGTCGTGGGTTCGACTCCTCTTCACGCTGGTGATCTGCAATCTGCGATTTATCACCAGTAAAATTCTTTGTCCCCATTTCCTACACATTTTTGAGCAAAAGCGTAGAAGCAAATGTACGTACATTTATCGAGCTCTGAAATTGGAAAGGTGAGAATTTTCGTCCGCTCTAAATAACCTGGAAGTCAAAAATTCTCACCTTTCCACTTTCAAAGGCATGGTGAACGCAAACAACATCTGTTGCCATGTTTTTGTTCAAAAATGTGCTGGAGATGGGGGTAAAGGGTCTCACTGAGGATAAGTCGCAGAATGCAAAGACACCATCGTAGGGGAGCCGAACCCACGACCATGCTCCTGTGAAGCGAGGACACTATCCACTGCGCCAACCCACCACGTTCGATAGGTGGCAACCGGTTGTGGTGAACTTTGCCCACGTTTTCACACGCCTTTTTCGACAGAGAAAAGCATTCCGAAAGAAAAAACAACTAACTATGGTGGTGGACTACCACACGGAACCCACATCCAGTAAAAATTGCATCGCAAAAGCTCACTTCAGTTGTGGAGGCTCTGCTTATCAGTGTTTCTATGGTTCATCAGGATAAAGCTCGACGTTAATCAATCCCTCTTGGGATGGGCCACACATTATACTTCTACGCGATATTGTCAACGCAATTTGAACGCGCATTTAGCCCATGCAGTGACATGCGTAGGCCAGCAGATACATAGATGATGTCAGGGCTTCACTTTTTTCCATACACGTCTGGTACCGATTCACCGACCCCGTAGGATGGAGAGGTTCGGATGGTCTGGGAGGGTTACGAACCAGGAACGGGGAATCGGGATCAGACTGGAGTCGGCGCTTTCCCCGACTGCGCTACTACGCGCCTTAAACTCCTTCGAGGTAGATGAATTGGCACTACACTGGTCTGGGATATATAAAACAGTGCATTTTCCATTTGTTCGTTACCGTGACCATTTGTTCCTCACGATATTCCATAGAAGTAGGACGTGTGACCTATCTCGCAGAAGGGTTAACTAATGCCGAGTCCCTTCCTTCACCCTTCTACGTTTCTCTGCACAACGATATTTCTCAAGTGATTAAGAGACGTCTATTTTAGACCCCAAAAAAGGGCCGACCGATGGACTTGAGAAAGATGAACGATGCGGCCAAGGTCGACCTCTGTTGAAAGTACTTCATCATCGGCTTGTTTGGTCTGCCGTTGGTGTGGCTCTCGAATACAATCTGTTTTTTCGGCGAAGGCTTTCTTCGACCGCAATCACCGGCCACCAATACCATTCGGAAGTATGTCACGATGAGTGCCTTACGAGCGATCTTCTGGTTAATAATAATACGTGTCTGGGAGACCATCTTCCAGTCGTACCGTTCCAAAGGTGTCGTATGGGCGATCTATTTGACATTCATCTTCCCAGTCGGAAGGGTATAGACTGGCTGTGACCTCACTCAAATTACCACAGCATCGTTCACCTTTCTCGAAGTTGTTTTCTGTGATTCACTTGTAGGAGACCTTGTTTCTCAGCCTAACCATGAGGTGTTTCGGGTATATGTCGCGAAGACGGGAAGCATTGGGGGATGAGAATGCGCCATCCGATCACTCCGCATTGAATGGGGCGTGCCATTCAGAGAGGGCGTGTACAGTCGTTACCCCGATCGGCTGAAATGTGTTCGGTCCGTGCTCCACTTGATTATTATTGGCTGGCGTGCTTCCACCTACCAATGCTGCTCACCTTCGCGACATGTACCGTGTTTCCTCACTTAATTGTTGTTTTTTTTTCTCGAGAGGCGGGTGGAGCGCAATCGGAGGAGGCGCCGGCTGTCGCCTGCACCCGATACCAGGTTCCTGGTTCGGATTTGCCGCCCAGGCCAACCAAGCCTTCCATCCCTCCAGGGTTGGTGAATTGGTACCAGACTTGTCTTGGAAGGATAGAGCCCTGATTTGTTCATCGGCTGACCACCGCAAGTCATTGTATGGCCAAATAGGCATTCAACTCGCCTCCACGACATCCGGTAGAAGTAGAATGCGTGGTGCATCCCAAAGGGGATGGAATAACGCCGTCCTTTATCCTTCTTCTCATGCGGGTTTGTAACATAAAACATCATATACATATTAACATAATCATGCAGCCTTCTTATTCTTGAAGCTGTCATTTCGATGTGCATATTTGTGTTATATAAGTTATATAAGTGTTGTGATGTAATGCTGACAGTGATCATTAGGTTAGCGTCCTGGGGCCGGATTCATCAACGACTTACATCAATTTAAGGGAGAATATATGCCCGAAATCCCTGATAGCGCGTCTTATCAAGCGATATGGTGAAACATTTCACGCTTGGTAAGCCGCGCTATCGGGGATTTCGGCTGTATTTTCTCGGTTAAATTGCTCTAAGTCGTAGATGACCCCTGGGGCCGGATTCATCAACGATTACGTAACTTTAACGGAGAATTGTAAGCGAAAAGCTCAGATAATGCGGCTTATCGCTCACCATATCGCTTGATAAGCCGCGTTATCTGAGCTTTTCGCTTACAATTCTCTGTTAAGGTTACGTAAGTCGTTGATGAATCCGGCCCCTGGACGTCAGCGTACCTCCAAACCGTATACTCCTCGAAACGTAGACATACTCAACCTATTAGATCACTTACTTTAACCGTCTTGGAAGTTCCAGCGTCGGTTTCACTAGTTTAATCCCTCAGTCATTACCTCCCATTCGTTGTTAGCAATCGACTTTGGGGAATATTCGTACGCAATTCTTGCACAAAGACTCATTCCTATGCAAGCTTGAACATACTCGGAACAAACTTGTACTAAAGTTCTTGGTGCTTCCAAAAACACGCTTTGCCGTAGCCGTTAAACCAATAAGTAATGTCGTTTTTTCAACCTTGACTTCAATTGAACAAATTTTCAAAAAAAAAAACTCCATTTCAGCCGATAATGTAATCACCACCATTATCAACAACCTTTCTCCATCTAACGAGCGAATCTTTAATACCTGAGCAATAAAACTGCTGTGGTTTTTGAGCAAAATATGTGAACATAGCATTTTGAATATCCTCCAAATACTCAAGTTTCTTGCCATTAAGAAAGTGCTGTAGAGACCGGAGTAATTGATAATCCGAAGGTGCGAGATCGGGAGAATACGGTGGACGAGGCAGAATCTCCCATCCTAATTCGTTGATTTTTTTCCAGCGTCCGCTTTGCACAGTGCGGTCTTGCATTATCGTGATGGAGAATTACGTCATTTCTGTTGACGATCGCCGGATACTTTTCCAGTAAAGCTTGGTTCACTCGATCCAATTGCTCACGGCAAAGGTCTGACCAGGAAACTATCTCAACGGTAGGTCAGAATGGCTCAAGTATTGTATATGGGCAGAATCACCTTTCTCTGGGAAACAAGAAAACGCAAATATCTCGACCCCAATACAACTCTGCACAGAGTTAGGGACGACGGAAGTTGGGCCGTTGGCGGCGTCAACCCTATCCCTGGAGGAGGAGGGCGGCTCAGTTTGGCTGGAAACAGCGATGACGACCGCGCGAGCGGTGGCGCAGTGCGTAGAGGGGCGGCGTAATTCCCATAATCGCTGTTTCCAGCCAGCTTGAGCTCGCCCTCTGCGTGCGGGCGTAGGGCTAACACCGCCAACGGCCCAACTTCTGTCGTACGTAACTCTGCGCAGAGTTGTATTGGGGCGAGATATTCGCATTTTCTTGTTTCCCAGAGATAGGCTATTCTGCCCATATACAACACTTGGGCCGTTCCGACCTACCGTTGAGATAGTTTCCTGGTGAGTCAACGGTTTGTCTAGATTTAAGCACTTCAAAATGGACAATTCCATGGATATTCCACCAAACGCAGAGGAGTGCCTTTCTGAGATGAATATTCTACTTCGCAATACTTTTTGGTTGGTTATTTTTCGAAAGCCACTGCTTTTTGCGCTTCGAATTATCGTACAAGATCCATTTTTCGTCTTCGATCAAAAATCGATCGGTCGATCAAAAAATGGGCCTGTACGATGTCGCTGAAGCAGTGCGGTGCAAAGGGTCGATCGGTTGGCACGATTCTCGGTGGATAAATCGTGCGGTACCCAAACACCTGCTCTGCAAACCTTGCCAATTTAGTGCAGACGAAAATGTATGGTTGATTCAGGTTTGTTGAGAGTACTCGAAACTTGCTCCACTGTTTGGCAAGGATTCGCCTCCAGTTCTGCCATCAGCATGTCGTTCTCAAATGATAAGGATCTTTCTGATCGAGGGGGTCAGAGAGGTCCAAATTACCGGATTTGAACTTGCAAAACCATCGCTGGCATTAACGAACGTCCATTGCATCTGGATATACATCGTAGATATCTTTGGTAGCAACCGTTGCGTTACTACCCTTCTGAAATTCGAACAGCATGCAATGCCGAATGTGCTCCTCTGAGATTTGTCAAGCCACTTCACGTGGACTTGCAAACTAACAATCCAATGAATAGCTGATTCTAAAAGAGCAGGTCTAATTTACCGTAGAATCACTTTAGTGCACCTTCGAAATACACAAATCTGCCGACAAGTAATGAGCTAAAACCGTAAGGCTCCGTTTATACTTCGTCGCGGCGCGATGCGATGGCTACGCAATGAGGCCAAATTGATCGATCGCGTCGCACAATCAATATGGCCACTATACGTGGCGTCGCGTCGCGCCGCGACGAAGTATAAACGGGGCCTAACGCATAAAAAACGACATTATGTACTTATTGGATGACCTAATAAACGGCTCGTTGATAGTTCTATAGCGACTCGATAATTCGCCGATTCTTGCACTTTCGTGTCTATTACAGGTTTTCCTCGCTAATGCAAGTATAAGAAAATGTATTATTACCGGTATTGTTACTGTCTTTTTCTCCCTGATGCATGCGTAAATAACTAAATAAATAAGTAAATGCGTAACTAACCTTTTGCCTTTCTTATGGCGTTCCATAGCAGTAGTCACACTTAGTCAGCCAAACTCGTTGAATGCGAAAGCGAATGCCTCTTGTCAGACAAGAATAATCTCCTTGAAGCCGCTCACGGAAGCCACTTACGTTGCCGTTGTTAATTAATCAGCGATTAGCACGTAGCTTAGTTGACAAAAAAACGTTGAATTAGATAACAAAAACCTACACCGAGGTTTTCAACATTGATATAACATAGACTTCTGATAAGTGTAGCGCTCAGTGTTCGCCAAAGAAGACGATGGTAGCCGATCGCGTATGAAAGCGTCCACGAGATTTATGACTATCTTCCCTTAAGCACATAGAATTCATGCTTGACTCATAGGTAAGAAGCATGAACAGCTAATAAGGATCGACGTATACACTCCGGAGCACCCCCCCCCCCCCCCCCGATTTCCATTAGTACCCGAAGAACCCGCTGCCGAGGCTCAATGACGTTACCATTGTAACCCCATTATTGAAACCACTATAGAAGTATTCTAGGCAGGTTATCTTATCATTGCAGGATACCACGAACTTTTATTTAAATAGTTAACGAATGGAGACGGTGCAAAGTATAAGTTCACTTCATAGAAAACCTGATTAACCACAAAAGTACCTACAGTCGAAGTAAGATTAGTACTTCGGCACATCACCTTTGTTGTAAAAAACATTTAAAATTCTATTTGGCATGCTACTGATAAGGTTATCAATAACAGTTTCCTCTACATTGGCCCATGCAGCAACTATGGCGTTCCTCAAATCAGAAACCGAAGTGTAAGTGGTTCCATTTTCGTAAACTTTGTGTAAAAGAATGCCCCACAAGTTCTCTATCGGGTTGGGATCTGGAGAACAACTAGGCCACTCCAAAAGTTGAATTCTGTTCAAGTTAAGCCAATCTGTAATTGGCTGTGATACGTGTATGAATGCATTATCTTGTTGGAAAACAAGGTTGTGCCTACGAAGTCTTCCGATATATGGCAGAAGGTGGTTCCGAGCAATTTTTGATAGTCTTCACTGTTCATCTTACACAAGACGAAGTACAACGATGCAATTCAGTATCTAGAAAATGCAGCCCGAACCATGAGACTTCTACCGCCAAAGCTGCGCCTGGAGAATACTCGCTCCTCTTTCCTTGTGGGCCCGTCGGGTCAGACCCTACTGGACAGATCTGAGGAAAGAGGAGCGAGTATCGAGGCGCAGCTTTGGCGGTAGAAGTCTCATGGTTCGGGCTGCATTTTGTGGATACGGAATTGCATCCTTGTACTTCGTCTTGTGTAAAATGAACAGTGAAGACTATCAAACATTGCTCGGAATCACCTTCTGCCATATTTCTGAAGATTTCGTAGGGACAACCTTGTTTTCCAAGAAGATAATGCATTCATACACGTATCACAGCCAACTACAGATTGCCTTAACTTCAACAGAATTCAACTTTTGGAGTGGCCTAGTTGTTCTCCAGATCCCAACCCGATAGAGAACTTGTGGGGCGTTCTTGTACACAAAGTGTACAAAAATGGAACCACTTACACTTCGGTTTCTGATCTGAAGAACGCCATACTTGATGCATGGACCAATGTAGAAGAAACTGTTATTGATAACCTTTTCGGTAGTATGCCAAATAGAATGTTCGATGTTGTTTACAACAGAGGTGATGTGCCGAAGTACTAATCTTACTTTGCCTGCAGATGCTTTTGTGGTTAATCAGGTTTTTTATGAAGTGAACTTATATTTTGCGCCATTCGTTAGATCTTCAATAAAATATAGTGGTTTTCGATAGTGGAAATTCGATGGTAACGTCATTAAGCCTTGGCAACGGGTTCTTCGAGTGCTAATGGATAAATCGAGGGGTGAACCTATAATTTTGCACCGGGTGTATACGCCAAAAAATTTTGCTTGTTCTGACTCAAATTCTTGCAAGTTACCAGCACCGATTAGGCCGCGCGCACGGTCGATATTGGTCCATATTACAGTCTGCCCAACCGATTCCTGTGGCCACAGGACGAACAGATCAGTGTTTTACCCTTCCAAAACAAACTTTTCAATCCCGGAAAGATGGTTGGTATGAAGGCGAACCTGAAAGCGATTCGGTATTCAGGCGATAGCTGCGCTACACCGGCCTATTTTGCCTTCTATGTACATAGAAGACATTAATGTAGCAAAATTCTGCACAAAAAAAAACCACAAAGCAACGAGGCAAACATTGCAGCAGCACGTTTCCTAGAAGTGATTCTGGCGGGAATGACGGAAGACAACGGAACGAAATCACTAGCATTGGTCAAAGCTCTGAAATGTATGTATTGTTGGAATTCAAGACTTCCATGTAAGCAAGACGACACACCTCGCCTTCAGTGATGGCGATAGCGGAACCGGTCTGAAACGAAACTACATAGCGTACTGGCCCTTTATAACGTCACTTCGAAGTAGTGAGACCTAGACCGTACCCTCTGGCTGCACTACGCGACGACAGCTGAGAAATAACTCCTGTACGTAGAGGATCCAAAAGCTGCACGGACAACGGTCGACCATCTGCAGCGAGCTTAAAGCTGGGAATCTGGAACGCAGATAATGAAGTCTTACCAAAGTCACTCGTCCCATGGGTTAAACGTCGTGCTTCCTCCAAGTAAGAGCTTCGCGACTCTCCATAACGAGTGTTCTCCGGGAGAGTGATGTCAGAAGCGAGCTGGAGGATACAGGCAGCCAGCTGAAGCTGATTGGCAGCCAGCGGGCCCTACAAGATTGATGCAACATCCTTTGGTAGCAGAAAACGCAGTTCAACTCACGTTAGCCCTCAGAGATACGTCAGTGGGGCGTCATGACTAGGGTGCTCCTCATGCTGTCTGTAAAAGATGAAATCCCTAAACTGTTCTTAAGATCGCTAAAAATGTAAACAACGAAACCTTGGAGGTGATTCTCTCAGGATCGTTCTTCATGAGGTGAGCGTCCCATTCGATTAATAGACAAGGTGGTACTGACAATTCAGTTCTCAAAGGATATAGCTTTCGTTCCTTAGGGTGCAGAATTACAACACAAAAAAAGATACAAACGCCAACTATGGAACAAACCCTCGATTCTGAAACCGCTTCCCTTTTGCGTAATTTCTGATGAACTTCAGAAAACGTTTAGCGTCAGACCACAATCAACTTCCAAAGATTCTCCTTGCGTAAAAAATAACTTTAGAAAAAATTTTGCAAGCGGAGCATGCGGACAATTTTGCAAGGATTAACACAAACGCCTGCCGCGACTGACCTCAATACTGTATGGCCCCGTTTATACTCCATTCGCTGCGCGGCACATCAGAATGAGAAGTGAGCATGCGATCCTTTTCGGCAGAATTGTTTCAAGGCAGTATCTCACTAATGGTAAGTGTGAGTGAAAATCAAGAGAAGAGAATAATGAAGAAAAGCTGTCTCTGGGAAAAACATACAGCTCACATCATGGTTACGCAATCAAGTAGAACTAAACCAGCGTTACCTGTTCAAAATTCTCCAAATAGGTACACATTACGGATTGGACTCGGGTAAATCATTTTCGCATATCCGGTGCTGAATCATCCAAATATCCCTGCTTCGCAAAATTGCCGTTATCCGGGACATCCAGTTTTCCGAGGATTAGTAATTTGTTTTTCTGTTCCTAATCCTCGGAAAATTGGATGTCCCGGATAACGGCAATTTTGCGAAGCACGGATGTTTGAATGATTCAGCACCGGATGTGCGAAAATGATTCGTTCGAGAGTCCAATCTGTGATGTGTACCTATTTGGAGAATTTTGAACAGGTAACACTAGTTTTATTTCTTTGAGTTATCATAGTGTTAGTTGTATGGTTTTTCCCAGAGACAGCTTCCAATGTATATTACACGCACATACTAGATAAAAGAAACAGTGTTATATCTGATAGGAAAGACCTACTCATCGACGTGTTGCCAACAACAACCAACCGCTGGGAAAGCTGAAAAAGCCATCCGCGAAACTTTAATGTCTCTAAAATCAAAAAGTTATCGGAAACCGAAAATCAACGTTCTGTATGAAGCTGGCATGTTATATCACTGGCACTAAGGCACTCGCATAACGTGCACTTCATTTCCGGCCGCATTAGTTGGGCGAAGGGCGGCTGTTGGCAATTTGCCAGCAGCGTGGCGGCTCCGCATGCGTTCGCGATGGAGCGCGAAATCCATTGCTGTTGGGTTCTTTCGTCGCTCATGGGGAGTCCGCAGCTGGGTTCTGCGCTCTTCGAGCGCAGGACCAGGATAGGAAAGGGACTCCGGGGTGTGTGCCATCCAAGCTGCTCGTGTGGAACCTGCTTTCGTCGCTCATGGGGAGTCCGCAGCTGGGTTCTGCGCTCTTCGAGCGCAGGACCAGGCTAGGGAAGGGACTCCGGGGTGGGTGCCATCCAAGCTGCTCGTGTGGAACCTGCTTTCGTCGCTCATGGGGAGTCCGCAGCTGGGTTCTGCGCTCTTCGAGCGCAGGACCAGGCTAGGGAAGGGACTCCGGGGTGGGTGCCATCCAAGCTGCTCGTGTGGAACCTGCTTTCGTCGCTCATGGGGAGTCCGCAGCTGGGTTCTGCGCTCTTCGAGCGCAGGACCAGGCTAGGGAAGGGACTCCGGGGTGGGTGCCATCAAAGCTGCTCGTGTGGAAACCTCTTTCGTCGCCCAGGGGAGTCCGCAGCTGGGTTCTGCGCTCTTCGAGCGCAGGACCAGGCTAGGGAAGGGACTCCGGGGTGGGTGCCATCAAAGCTGCTCATGTGGATACTTCTTTCGTCGCTCAGGGGAGTCCGCAGCTGGGTTCTGCGCTCTTCGAGCGCAGGACCAGGCTAGGGAAGGGACTCCGGGGTGGGCGCCATCCAAGCTATTCGTGTGGAAACTGCTTTCTTCGCTCAGGGGGAGTCCGCAGCTGGGTTCTGCAAAACCGTTACAGCTGGAAAAATGGGCAGAAAACGTCTGAAAATTGAGTAGACGTTAAAACTCTGAGATCTCGTCCAGTCAGTTGAAATGCAAAAACACCGGCGTGAAGAGGAACCGAACCCCCGACCTCCGTCACCACCGCGAGGCGCTCTACCCACTGCACCACGAGCTGCTTGGCGAAGGTGTCATCGCGGGCGTATAACAGGCAGAAATCGCACGGTTTCCGCGCTCCTTCGCCAAAGTGGAGTGCAAGCGGCTGCGTCGCGTGCGTCACTGGGCATGTTGCCAACAGCCGCCCTTCGCCTAAATCTTTCGGCCTTCATTTCCCTTATAACGTAGGAGAATACTCACTGAACGCAGACGACCTCAACTCCTCCTGCTGGATGTGTTCAAGACGACTTGAAGCGCCTAATTTTCTTGGAAAAGCGTCGCTTCGCGTGAGAATTGCATAGAGTTGCCGTGATGTATTCTGAAAGCGAGTATAATGGGAAGGACGAAAAGTTGCGTTATAGAGAAGAAACTCACCATATGGAATTGATATATAGCACAGCCTCTGCAGTAACCGTGGTGCAGAGACGTCCCGCTGGTGTAGTACTTAGGGAAGATAGAGTACATTCGTTTCGTTCCTACCCTTAGACGGATGCTAGCAAACAATGTGTTGTAGAAGCTCATAGCTTCTCTCGTGTGTGGTCACCTCTGAAAGTTCATACCGGAGCTGTGACACACGCACACAGACAGTATGATAATGACGGAATGTTCTCGGTGGACGACACAGTACATTCGTTTCATTCCTACCCTTAGACGGATGCTAGCAAAGAACGCGTTGTAGAAGCGCAAGGCTTCTCTAGTGTGTGGTCACCTCCGAAAGTTCATACCGGAGCTGTGACACACGCACACAGTCAGTATGATAATGACAGAATGTTCTCGGTGGACGACACAGCACATTCGTTTCGTTCCTACCCTTAGACGGATGCTAGCAAAGAAGGCGTTGTAGAAGCTCATAGCTTCTCTCGTGTGTGGTCACCTCCGAAAGTTCATACCGGAGCTGTGACACACGCATACAGTCAGTATGATAATGACGGAAGGTTCTCAGTGGACGAATATAACGTCTCCGCTGAGTAACTGATCCATCTAACAGATTTCGCATCGTCCGGATTCAGTTACAGAGCAGTTCGTTTCAAATTCTTGGAAGGAACTTGCACCAGTTCATACTTCCTGAGGTGCTTTTTCTCTCCGATCTAAGTACTAACCAAGCCCAGCGCTGCTTAGTTCCCAGATCGTCATAAATGACATGCTTTCAACGTAGTATGACCATAAGCGATCCAGCAACAGCAATGTAAGTCACTTTGCGGCAAGTTATTGGCTCACCGATCCACAACAACACACATGATGAAGCTCCAGTTAAGGAGACCGCAGCAACGGCTGCATTCTCCCTTCAACAAGAGCTTCGCTAAATGGATAATCCGTATCAACTTCTGTCCAGTTGATAATCGGCTTATTCGAGTAGACGACTTCTACGTGCCATTACTGTGGCATGTCACATCTCTCCTTCAGGGCTCTCAACAAGCCCGAACAATGTGTTGAATGTCTATCTTGGCACTGCTTTGACAACACGCAGTGTTATCGGTAATGGCTATTGTCCAGCAAGTGTCAGGAAACCTGGGTTTCGACGGCTTCACCCAAGTTGTAGCGTCTGCATCCTCGAATGTCGAGGATTGGTCAAACACTTGATAGCTTCCTTCTCTTGCATAGGCAATGTCGCTCCAAGTACGATCCGCCCAGTATCTGAAGTATCTGGAGGTGTTCACTCCGCCGATGCTGGATAGGGTACCACGATCTTCACTTCCATGTCTTCCATTTCCCATACTTCATTACGTTTTCGAGGGTAGCGCTAGAGAGCTTCGGGGATATAGCACTCCTTGCCGAACCCCTCTGTTCACGTTGGCGACGACGTCTGGAAACGTCCTGTGTGGCCTAAGCTTCGACAACTGCCTTCATTTCGACGTCTTCAGGTTGATGACCATAAGGCACAGCGACAGCTTGTACTCTCGCGACACTTCGATGAGCTTCGTAACGCTATGTATGAGGTCGGTCGTATGGATCTTCTCCTGCTTGCTCCCACGGCTCCACTTCTTCCAGCGCTCTGCGGATACAGCAAGCAGATCAGGAGATACCAGGCTCTGTACTCTTGCAATCCTTCGCAGACCTTCTGAACGGCATGGATGCGATCGATTGTGCTGAATACTTTCTTTGAACGACTTATAAAGTTGGATAGATGGATAAGGAATCCATGTAAAGGTACCTGAAGGATGATGATGAAGTACGACGCGCTGTAAAGCATTGTAAAGACAACTCGTCGCTTCCCACACTTTGTATCGTTTTCTCTGCTCATCTTCAGGCTCAAATTCGGGAAAGATATTGCCGTATGCTGCCTGCCGCTTGATAGGTTATCTCGCTGGTGCTAAAAACACAGAATAAACCTAATCATAGCTAACCTCCTGAAGAAACAAGCCAAAGAAGGGTCTCAGGCGAGTCTGAGTGGCTTAAACCAATACCACTACGAGAATCTTCACCCTTAAAATAGTAGAGAACAAGGTTGCATTTTTTCAAATTCCTTGAACCTGACGATTTAGGGCCCTGAAAGTTTACTATGAAATCGCATATGCGATCAAGGCAACAACTTGAAAACTTAAACTTATTTTTAGTGTTTTATTTTAGTTTTAGAATGCAGAAACGCAAAAATTCCTCGCCGTAGGAATGCCATTAGGTTTTCGATCACCTTGCAGTAAGCATTCACATTTCCTGCAAACGTCTGGATACTCTCAAAGAAACTGTTGGGTCCCTAACTCGGTGGGGATGGGCTGCGCAAAAACGGGACATAAGGATAAGGATAAAGAACGGCGTTACTCAATCTCTCTTCGGATGCGCCACTCATTCTACTTCTACGGAATGTCGTAGAGGCGAAGAAACGGAACATACTTTTATACGATATCGAAGGTTGAGGATTCTCGGTATGGTATTCATTTTCGTCGTTCAAACATACGCTTGACCAGGATACTATCTCAACGGTAGGTCGGAACGGCGCAAGTGTTGTCTATGGGCAGGACCAGGCCACCCATACCGTTAATAAGGGCGGTCCAGGCAGGGTCACCGATGTCGCTGAAACTTCGTCTAGGGGGTTTATTTGGGGTGCTGATCACGAATCTGACATCCGTTTTTCACGATTCTGTCTCTACCTGCCGTCATCGGCAGAAACCTTAAGAATGTAATCCTGTGCCTTCCTGTATCTATATTATTCAGCCGAATCGTGAAAAACGGATGTCAGATTCGTGATCAGCACCCCAAATAACCCCCTAGACAAAGTTTCAGCGAAAGTTTCAGCGAAAGTTTCAGCGAAAAATTTTTTTTGACCGAAGTGTCGGTGGAGTCGGAACTTTTTACTAGTGCCACAAAATATCTATCGTTACATAACTATAGCTTCACACAAAATAGGCTTAAAATAAGTGACACACAGAAGTGAAAATTTTAGCTAATCTGTAGTTTGAAGCATATGTTATATGTAAACATGCTCTATAACACACTATAATACCCCTAGGTGGATTACCTATATCATAAACATGGATTTTGCAAAACTGCAAAATGAATGCAGTCTTCGGGATCCAAACCCCCGACCCCGCCTTTACGAGCCCGGGTTCTTCCCTACTACGCCAACTGAGCACTGCGCTTAGCCGCGATACGAGCCCTCATCCCGCGCGCGCCCGTCAGCTGTGGAGCACGTGAATCACATGCCGCCACACGCGACTTCCGTCGCCCCTAACTCTGAGCAGAGTTGTATTGGGGTCGAGATGCCTGCAGTTTGTTACTACCCAGAGAGAGGCGGTCCTGCCCATATACAACACTTGCGCCGTTCCGACCTACCGTTGAGATAGTATCCTGGTGAGACCGTTCCCTGGCAAGTAATTCCGATACAGTCAATGATTCTATGAACCAATTCTAGAAAATGTTAACATCATCAGGGGCCGGATTCATCAACGACTTTACTGCAATTTAACGAAGAAAATACAACCGAAACTCCTGATAGCGCAGCTTACCAAGCGATGTAGTGAAACATTCCACCATATCGCTTGATAAGCCGGGCTATCACGAAATTTCGGATGTATTTTCTCCGTTAAATTGCTGTAAGTCGTTCATGAATCTGACCCCATTACTACACTATTCGGCACTGCTGTGCTTTCGGGACTCCAGAGGTCGAGGAGAGGTCGAAAAAAAATTTTCCGCCTAAACTCCGCCCAGGGGGTTATTTGGGGTGCTGATAACGAATCTGACATCCGTTTTTCGTTTAACGCTGGAGTACGGTAGGTTACGGTAGGTACGGGTAACTAAGGCTGCCGAGGTCATAATCACCAATTTTGCCCAAACTTCGCCTAGGCGGTTATTTGGGGTGCTGATCACGAATCTGACATCCGTTTTTCGTTTTACGCTGGAGTACGGTATGCTACGGAAGGTACGGGTGACTAAAGTAATGGTCATCGATTTCGCCCAAACTCCAGCGTAAAACGAAGAACGGATGTCAGATTCGTGATCAGTACCCCAAATAACCTTCCTGGGCGAAGTTTAGGCAAAATCGGTGATTTGACCCCGGTAGCCTTAGTTACCCGTAGCTACACTAATCTACCGTAATCGACCGAATTTTCGAAAACGGATGTCAGATTCGTGATCACCACTCCAAATAACCTTCCTGGGCGACGTTTAGGCGAAAAAATTTCTCGACCTCTCGTCGTCCTCTGGAGTCCCGAAGGTACGACAGTGCCCACTATTCATTAAGGAGAAAAGGTTGTAACCTACCAATCTTCTGGTTTCTTTCCACCATACAGACGCGGTAATCGCTTGCTCCACATAAGCCAGGGAGAGAAACTACTCCGAAAATCCATGCTGACCTAAAGCACGTTCACGAACAGATCGTTGATAACGTTGAAGATAGCTCAGCGGCGCATTACACGCATCTTCTTCATACATCAGAACGTAAGTTGTTGAGTGAAGGCTTTATTCACAGTTACGTCCAAGTTTACAACTCGGAAAACGACATGCACAAAAACAAAACAAAAACAAAAAACGGCTGCATATCATAACCACGTAACAACGAGAACGGTTATAGTAGATAAAGCTAGAAAAGTAGTCGTATTCACAGGGATAACGCTGATGAGTCAGCGGGTGTCTCCTCTAGCACCAACCGCTTTGAAGCGGCTTCTTGATCAATAGCCTTGGTTAGGCTCATACATCAATTCCTTCCGGATCGTTACACCGATTAATACACCTTAGAGACAGATGAGTCTATACATAGGAGTTAATTTACAGTCAGTTGTGAGACCTGGTAATAACCGCTTGAGATGAGTACGTTATGCTGTACTCTCGAAGGACTTTTGCAAACTGCGGCCCTCAGTGTCTTGATCGCTGCTCCTCGACATCAGGCGCACCTTCATCCAGATTTCTCCAAACGGCTCGTCCTGCTCCACTTCAACAACGGTTTGACGAAGAAGACCTCAATGAGCAGAGCATTTTAGTCAGAATATGAGCAGCTGCTTTGATAAGACATCTCAGAAACTTTCATCAATTAGTGTAGCGCAGCCGAGGAAGGCGCCGAATCTCCTGTGCCCACAAATCAGGGTTCAAAGCTGGAGCCACGCATAGACCAACCATGTTTTCCATCCTCCGAGGAAGGTTTATTTAACACCGAACTTGTAAGGAAATGACCGCTGGATATGTTAAAGAAGCAGAATGCGTGGGTTTGGTTAACGCCAATCACTATACTTTTTGCGGTAACTTGAGGTGTATATAGCTTGAAAACGAATCCGAAACAAGACCTACGGCCTCGTGCATACTTCCCGTCGCTGCGGTTCCATCGCGGCGATGAGTTTTGCACAGCGGCGCGCAAGAATTTGAACTTCTCAGTGCTCGTCGCATCGTTCATCGCTTTGCAAGGGAGCGCGACAGCGATCCGTCCAGGACCAACGCGGGGCGCGAAAAAGTATGCCATGCCCGCGATGAGCGCGGGAAGCCATCGCGCATGCCGGCCGTGGCGAAGCTTCTTCTACTATTCGGCCGCGTGCGGCGGAATGGTCATGAACTGAGCGCCCCAATGGCATCGCGGCGATGGAAGTATGCCCCCGGACTAAGAGTATGAGGAAAATAGTCACCATAAGATACGATTTTTTCAAATCTATCCCACGGAAGGGTTTGTTTGTTTGTTGAACTTGCCAGTAACAATACTCAGCTAAGTGGGAACAGAATACGCGTACGATTGGCTATGTAACAAAAATGCTATATAACAAAAATACAAATAAAATAAATAGGGCAAAGGTCGTGATAGGCAGCGCTTACTCATTAACGTATCGTGCTCTGAGTATATAGGGTGGTCCACATGAAGTGTTAGGGCTACAGAAAGTCCATTTTTGGAAACATCTCTTACATTTTGCGCTTTACTGTGGTGTTGTCCCTTTTCTCCGTATCTTTTAGTCCACCTATGGCCAGCTCTCCGCTTCTAGGTAAACATGGTTTCGCTTGAGGATCGTTCAGCAGTAGTCACTATGTTCAAACGCACGTCGTCCGTTTCCTCGACTTCAAAGATGCTCGAACTGCATCGGATTTAAGTACACCGCGTCATCAGACGTTTAAAAGAGACTGGAGGGATCGAAAATCGTCCGAGGGGAAGACAACGACGAACTGCAAAGACTCCTGCCCTTCGAAAGGCCGTCAAAGACAAGTAACACCGAAATCCTGCAAGAAACATCAGGAAGCTAGCTAAGGAGCACAACGTAGGTCGTTCTACTATAAAACGACTGATCAGGGATGATCTGTGATTGTATTCCTACAAATTTGCCAAAGGACAGCACCTCACTGAGAAAATGAAGGCTTCAAAATTGGAGACATGCAGAAAGATGAAGGTCCTTACGCGCGGTGACAAGCGCTACTGAGTTCTCTTCACAGACGAGAAGATATTTACCACCAAGCCACTCCAAAACGCGCAGAATCAACGGAAACTGCTGCCAGAAGGATTCGCGAAAGCCGTCAACGCCGGATGAGCTCACTTTCCCCAGTCCTTGATGGTATAGGCTGGAGTATTGGGCCTGAGCAAGACCAAGCTTGTTTTTATTCAAAAACAAGTCAAGATCAATGCCGAAATCTACGAGAAGCAAATCCTGGAGAACGGTGTAATACCTTGGCATAGGAAAATGTTAAGGACATAGACTGGACCTTCCAGCAAGATTGGGCACCGGTGGCAAGAAGACTCTGGAGTGGTGTGAGGCCAACCTCCCAGATTTGTGAACGAAGGAGGTTTGGCCTTCAAACTCGCCCGATCTCAACTCTATGGATTTCGCCATCTGGTCAGTCCTGGAGCAAAAAGCTTGCTCTTGCAGACACAGTTCACTGGATTCGCTGAAAAGAGATCTGGAGAAGGCATGGGACGAAATTTCACCGGAAATGATCGCGCGCATTCTCAAGAATTTCCGAAAGAGATTGGACGCCTGCATTGAAGCCAAAAAGGGAGCACATTTTGAATGTGATGTATGATATGTTATGTAGAATTTTCTTGTCTTTCGAATGATTGTACATTTTCTTATTTGTGTTTGTTTGTACAAAGTTTATATGGGTTTCTGTGTAACACTTCATGTGGACCACCCTGTGCACCCTAGCAAGAACAAACTGTTGCCTAGTAGTCCAATGCCCCCTCGTTCTGAAACCTCGACATTCTGTGAAACTCTTTTCAAGCTCTTTTATGTTTCGATGTGGTTAGGTGAAATGTTTATTGGCCTGAAGTTTCGACCGCCTCCTCATCTTAGATGGTAAGACGTGCATAATGTTAGAGGGGACATCCCACTCACCAACGTCGTTTAGGGTAGTTTCCATTAGCAGGATGGGGGACGACCGGGAGGATAAGAAGGACGATAAAAAGAGGGTAATGATTGAAGACATAATAAATAGACGGCTGCTGGTGTGAATAAAGTATTCTCATCCCACTGGTGTCCCGATATCGCAGCTGATGATCAGGGACGAATATTCCAGTAAACGAAAGAGACCGAAGAATCCAACGCACTCAAGAAGTACAAGGAGAAGTCATCGACCACCACCAAGGAGTGAGGAAGAATAACAACGCAACCGATGGAAATGAAGGAAGGTAAGATGGTCGCGGCCACCACCAATTGTCCAGGACTAGTGCAGGATCCCGCTACGGCCATAGAGCCGTACCGCGGCCGCACCTCGGGCCCGTATGTGCCCGGAACCTCCTGGAAAATTTGGTGAAGACTTTTCCAGAACTTTCTGTTATTAAGGAAGGTCACGGATAAGTCTGAGAAGGGGATGATCTTTCTCCAAGAAATCGGCGCCTCGAACTACGAGCTCTTGGAGTCCCTGCTACAAGGCAGGGAGCCAGAGAAAACTCCGCTGGCCGACCTGAAGGAAATGCTGGGAAGCACCTCCAACCGAAAAAGTTGTTGATGGCCGAGGATTTGGCCTAATGTCTATGACGCAAAAGCCTATTCAGACACTGCAGGACTTCTATGCTGAACTGCAAAGTCCGCAAATGAGTGCGGATTTGAAAAGGGGAGATTTGCGTGACACCATTGTCACGACGGTGTTCATAGGCGGCCTAAGCTTTGTGGAAACACGGAAGCGACTGCTCGAGAGGGAAGAAATGACTTCTAAAGAGGCACTCGAGGGCGCAGAAGCTTTCGAGCGTGTGGGCAAAAACGCTCTACACTTAAATCAAGGATTGACGGAGGTTGGGGTAGCGACAGTGGATGCTAGGAACGGTAGGCTTTCCTCTCGAGCACGGTCGGAGAGAACGGATCGTATGAGTCGAAAAAGAATGGGAGAACGCCTTAAAGCGGCTCTATATAGAGCGTTGTGTGCAAGTAAGCGATCCGAAGTCCTCTGCAAAGGTCCGCAATGCCGGCTATGTGCGGGTCGAGGACACCCTTCAAACCAACGTTTCTTCAAAAACAAAGCGTTTTGAACTATATGTTCTGGACCAGGACATCTTCCCAGAGCATGTCGGATGAAGAAATTCCCGACTAAGGTCTCCCGCCAGATACATTGGTATGCGGAGCCCGACGATTCCGACGAAGAAGATAGTGCCAATTTGCCAGTGAACAACATAACACAGGTAAATGAGCGTCGGAATCGTCAGGAAATGGCGTCACGTAAAACAGTGACCGTAGACCGCATAACAGGATTATAAACGGCGGCTATCAGGACCGGCTCACCGTAACCTTAGGCGTCGGGTGAGACGTCCATCGTGCAATCGCAGAACAAGGCTAGGGAAGGGACTCCATGGTGTGTCATACAAGCTGCTCGTATGGAGACTGCTTTCTTCGCTGAGGGGAGTTCGCGGCTGGGTTCTGCGCTCTTCGAGCGCAGAGCCAGGGTAGGGAAGGGACTCCATGGTGTGTCATACAAGCTGCTCGTATGGAGACTGCTTTCTTCGCCCAGGGGAAGTTCGCGGCTAGTTTTCTGCGCTCTTCAAGCGCAGAGCTAGGCGGGAAGGGACTCCAGAGTGTGTGCCATGATACTGCTCGTATGGAAACTGCTTTCGTCGCTCAGGGGAGTCCGCGGCTGGGTTCTGCGCTCTTCGAGCGGCGAAGCGCATACGGCTGAAACAATGCGCAAAAAACGCGCAACGTCGTGTAGACGTCGAAACCTCCCAGATCTCACCATCAGATACTCAGCTGAAGTGCAAGAACGCCGCGGCGCCCGAGAACCGAACCCCCGACATCCCTCGCATGAAGTAAACCCTCTACCTACTACACCACGACCCACTTGCACACGGTGCCATCGCGGGCGCACAAGACATCGATCGGATGTCGCAGCGTGGACGCCGACGCGCGATCACTGAGCTAGGAGGACGCAGACAGCAAAGTCTCGGCGCGACCCGCACTGCGGTTACGGTGAGCCGGTCCTGATATCCGCCCTTTATAATTGTCTGACCGCATAACGCTAGTCGAAATGCAAAAATATCGAGACGATGGAATCACCATCGAGAATATTAGCCGCATTAGCGTGCCGAGCCAGCGTGCAACTGTAAAGCAAGCCATAATGCTTCGTGTAAACGGAAGTGAAATAAACTTCGAGCTAGATAGGTGCAGTTATTTCTATTATAGATGACAAAACTTGGCAGAAAATAGGCAAGCCAAAAATCATTCCGACATCACAACAGAGATTTAATGAGATAAAGTGTTTGAAACAAATGAAGTGTTTTGAGAGTGTATCACAAGGGAAGTAGAGGGGTGGAGGAGCAGACGAAAAAGGTGGACCTACATCGCTCTCAGCCGATACTTGTCGTGTCCTTTGGTCACTACGGGGGGATGTTAGGGGACATACCGATCACCAACGTCGTTTAGGGTAGTTAACATTAGCAGGACGGTGAACGACCGGGAGGATAAAAAGAGCGATAAGAGGAGGATAATGATTGGCGACATAATAAATAGACGGCTACTGGTGTGAATAAAGTATTGTCACTCCACTGGTGTCCCGACATCGCAACTTATGAGAAAAGAGAAAACGCAACCACATTATTAATAGGGTAAGAGGGTAGTGTGGCCGAATTTAAGTTGTCCCGTGCTGTTTTTTAAAGCTTAGTCATGGGCGATTGTCAGGGAATGAATATCATAAGCTTTAAACCACAATTGTTCCTTGAGAAATAAATATCCTATAAAGACTCGAACACAAAGTTTGTTAATTTTTATTCCTAAGCTGTCTTCCTTTTTATTCTTAAGCTGTTCAATGCTTATTTCTTTCTTAGATTTCTCTGCATTGTTTTTTGTTTTCTTTATAACATCGCATTTTGGAATTAGTTTTCAACGTTTTATTCCTTGACGATATCAGTTTTAATCGTTTTACTCCTTGATGATATCAGTCAGTCTTTTCGATGCATTGAGTTTCCTTATAGTAAGTGGTGTCGCAGGCTAGGTAGCTCTATTCAACCCTGACTGTCTAAAGGGGTTACTATCACCGCAGGCTGCATCCCGCTAGCCTGCTTTACTCAACCTGTCGGTTCCAAGTGGGAGGTTGGTAATCCGTGTTCCGAAGCTCCGACAGGTTCCATTGATCAAGAAATGCGGCATCATACCCAACTGATGGGGTATTTGCAGGTTAGGATTGCAAGCTGGATAGGTAACAATTACCGAAGACAGTTCCTCCTTAAATTTCCTAGGTACACTATTATTTAAAAAAAACCTGCGCCCAATGACTTAGGAACAATTTACGCTATTTATTGTTGCTTTTTCAGGATACTTACTGCTTCTTCCTATGTTTCTTGTTGAGCACACCTTTGTTGAGTGTATGAAATAAATAAATAAATAAATAAATTTAAGGGGCAGTTGAATCGAGAAATTCCAAAAAAAGTCATACTCAGTCAGTCATATTAGTCAAAAAACATTCCAACCCTCCCGAAGACTCTCAAGTTTAATCGGAAAGCCATTCATTTTGATTTGGTGACTGTTTGATTTCAAAGGCTTGGAGCTTGCTCTGAGGAGTGTCCACTTTAACGTGAAAAAGGCACACATCGCTTAAACTGCTGTGACCACAAGACGAACAAATCAGTGTTTTACCCTTCGAAACAAACTCGTCAATCTCGGAAAGATGGCTGGTACGAAAGCGAAGCTTGAGCCGATTCGGTTTTCAAGCGATTTAGCAGACAACTCCCCTAACTGCGCTACAAGCGCCCCTTTGCTTTGCTCAAGTCACTAAAGTGGCAAAATTCTGCGCAGAAAAAAACACCTACAAAGCAGCGAGGCAAACATTGCAGCAGCACGTTTCTTCGAGGTGGTTCTTGCGGGAATGACGGAAGACAGCGGAACGAAGTCACTGGCATTGGCCAGAGCACTGAAATGTATTTATTGCTGGAATTCAAGACTTCAATGCAAGCAAAACGACCAACTCACTCTACAAGAGTGCGGCACTCCTCCGTTTGAAATCTCGCCTTCAGTGATGGCGAA
Source organism: Heligmosomoides polygyrus bakeri (assembly GCA_947359475.1). Lineage (NCBI taxonomy): Eukaryota > Metazoa > Nematoda > Chromadorea > Rhabditida > Heligmosomidae > Heligmosomoides > Heligmosomoides polygyrus. The sequence continues at coordinate 2,143,854 of OX375866.1, forward strand.
AGCGAAACCGGTCTGCAACGAAATTACATAGCGTACTGACCCTTTATAGCGTTACTTCGATGTAACACCAAAACGATACCCTCTGGCTGCACTACGCGACGACAGCTGAGAAATATCTCCTGTATGTAGAGGGTCCAAAAGCTGCACGGACGACGGGCGGCCATCTGAAGCAGGCTTGAAGCTGGGAATATGGAAAGCAGATAATGAAGTCTTACCAAAGTCACTCGTCCCTCGGGTTAAACGTCGCGCTTCTTCCAGATACGAGCTACGCGACTCTCTATAACGAGTGTTCTCCGGGAGAGTGACGTCGGCAGCGAGCTGGAGGGTATCGGCAGCCAGCTGAAGCTGATCGGCAGCCAGCGGGTCCTGTGAAATTGAAGCAACATCCTTTGGTAGCAGAGAAAGCAGTTCAACTCACGTTAGCCCTCAAGGACACGTCAGTGGGGCGTTCTTCAGGAACGGGATGGCTAGGGCGCTCCTCATGCTGTCTATAAGAAATGTAGCTCCTAAACTGGTCATAGCATCACAAAGAAGGCAAACAACGAAACCTTGGAGGTGATTCTCTCAGCGTCGTTCTTCCAGGGGTGAGCGTCCCACTCGATTCCTAAACAAGGTGTTGCTGAGATTTCGTAGCTTCCACAGATCATAACTTTCGCTCCTTGTATTCGGCAGTTTAATCATACGAACGCCAACTATGGAACAAACCCTCGATTCTGAGGCTGCATCCCTTTCACGTAATTTCTGATGAAACCTGAAAAGACGTTCAGCTTTAGACTGCCATCAACTTCCAAAGATTTCCCCGTGTAATACTGACCTTAGAGAAAAATTTGGATGCGCTTAATGTGAAAAGCTTGCTCAGTCTAAACGCCAAGAACCAAGCCTAAGATTGGCTTCTGAAGATGAGCGTTATAGGCGGCGAAGAGAAAAGCCGACGTTACTCGAACCATTTTCCGGGCATATTTAGATATGTTGGAGAGGAGCGTTTGGAGCAGTCGGTGGAGGCGCCGGCTGTCGTATGGATCCGATACCAGGTTCCAGATTCTGTTTCCCGGCTAGGTTAACCAAGCCTTTCATCCCTCCGGGGTAGTTGAATTGGTACCAGGCTTGCCTGGGATGATTAAAGCGCTAACTTATTGGGCAGATAGGTGTATGACCAAACACGCATTCAAGTCGCCTCCATGACATCCCGTACAACTAGAATTCGTGGCGCATCCTAGAAGGGATTGAGCAACGCCGTCCTTTATTCTTTGTGGTGGAGACAATTTAAATACGTATTCGACATAAACAATTGCTAATAGTGGCCAGCCGATGAACAGTTCAGTGTATTCGTGATATCAGACAAGTCTGGTATTAATTCACCAAGCCCAAAGGAATGAAATACCTGGTTGGCCTGGTTGAGATCCGATCCAGGAACCTCGATTCCGAGCTCAAGCGACACCCTGCGGCTTCTCCAACTTCGCTACCACGCGCCTCGTCGGCATTATGCAAGCGAAATGTGCATTAGGGATGTCTTCACATTACCGCATGAAAGTGAACTGCGCGGGGCACCCATCAAAGGGACTTCGACTTGGTTACCTTCGACTGCACTCTCTGAAGACTAACTGCCGTTAGCTCAGCATTTAACGCTAACCAGTAAGAGAGAACACTACCATACCCATAAAACGACACAACCCGCCTACTAACAAAACAGCGTATTCCACTCACCTTGTAGGAGTCTCTTCAAGAAATGCGATTCCGGGAAGCAGAATAGCACTCTGAAACGGCTTTGAATTCACTTTCAAGAAAATGGGACCTCTATGTACGGCTTATACTTATTTCGCCGCCTTACAACAAAAGGTCACCAATCCCGACCACTCAGCACGGAGCACAACGTGAAGGTTTCACGTACCATGCTTGACAACGACAAACATGTAGGAGCCCTTCCTGCTTCAGCTTACCTCCTCTGAGGACTCTCTGCTTCGGTCGTGCCACAGCTTCGACGCTGGTCCTCTATCGGGTATGTCGAAAAACCCTTCGATTAATGCCTGTTCGTAGGTTAAGGTGTCGCAAACCCTACTACGATACAGTTCAATACATTCCTTGGGGAACCCTGAAAGTGATCAATCTATATACCAGCAAAAACCACAATGCGTAAATATTTAAAACATTATAATCCTTAAGTACAGTGATCTATATCCCAAGTTTAGTTCGTGGTAAAGGATAAAGGACAGCGTTATTCAATCCCCTTTGGGATACGCCACGCATTCTACTTCTACGGGATGTCTGGAGGCGAGTTGAATGCGTATTTGGCCATACAATGACTTGCGGTGGCCAGCCGACGATCAAGTCAGCGCTTTGTCCTTCTCAGACAAGTCTGGTACCAATTCACCGACCCCGGAAGGATGGAAGGCTTGGTTGGACTGGACGGGAAATCCGAACCAGGAACCTGGTATCTAGTGCAGGCGACAGCCGGCGCCTCCTCCGACTGCGCTCCATGCGCCCATAGTTCGTTGTACCTGACTAGAATAGCCACCTCTCACAAATCCAACGCAGTCTTATAAATTAACCCATACATATGTGTCCATCTGACGCATGTATTCCGATTTAAGGTTTTCGGGTCGGATCACGCCCATTCCAACGAAGCCTGGGTATGTGAATTGGTGCCAGACTCGTCTGGGAAGGATAAACTACTGAGTGTCTATCGGTTGGCCACCGAAGTTTATTGTATAGCGCAGTACGCTTTCTAAGACGCTCCAATGATAATCCGCGAAAGCAGAATGCGTGACGCATCCCACAGAAAAATTGACTAACACAGCCCCTACCCATTACCACCTCTCACTATGTCGTACGAGTCCAAGTGCGAGCACACTATAACGGTAAGGACCTGTTCATACTTCGCGACAAGAGCGACAAGAGCGACGAGAGCGCAGCGCGGGGAAGTCTGAACAAGCGACTGCAGCGACTGGAGCGCAGAACCGGCAAGTATGAATAGGCGACAAGAGCGACAGCGCCGGCGCTCGAGTATGAACTTTCCGGCGGCGAGCGCTCGATTTTAATCGATATGCATGTTTTGCATGGGTGTCGAGTCGCTCTTGTCTCGACGTATGATCAGGCAATAAAACATTTTGCTCCTTGCACCGGATCGAATTCAAATAAACCGCTTCGCTTTCTGATCTCTTCAAAGTCAGGATAAGTGGATCATTCTGTTGATGGCATTCCTGAAAATCCCAGATCTTAAGATAACTCATAAAAAACTGATTTTTCTTCGGATCAGAGATTGCATACCTTTCCGATTCAGGTAGGATACAGGGTTTCTGGTCAAAATTAGTTACCTGAATTATCCTCTAAAATCCAGACAGGTGAAAATCGCCCTTATCTGAGTTGTCTTGAGATCCGGGTTCTTTAAAAATGCTATTACGCGAAGATCCATTCATCCAAAATTTGAGAAAAAAACGCAGGATCCGAATTCCTGAATGGGCGTCGCGTCCAGTGTACAGTACATACTTCATCTACAGCTGGGTGGACAACTTAACTGCAGCTATTAGGTTGTAACGAATTAAATGGCACTGGCTCGCGCCATTTTTTGGCGCGTCTTTACGCGTTTGATCAAGAACAAACCGTAACATGTGGCATATCATTTGGAAGCGCAAACTTTGCTCTACCGGTGAGTACTAAATTTTCTATGTAGAAGTGGGAGAACTTTAGAGTTTTATTGACTTTTTCGCAGATGGACAAAAGGGTAATCCGAGGCATTACTTGAATGAATTCAAGCTGGGCATTACAGCTAAGGAGATGGACGAGAAGATCAACGCCGAATTCGGTCAAGGATGTTCCACAATTCGGACGGCGTATCGTTGGTATCAGAAGTTCCGGAATGGAGATGAGAGTTTGGAAGAACATGAAGGTCGTGGGAGGCATAATGACGTTGATGAGGACAAGCTGAGAGATGTGGTAGAGGAGGATCCACACAAAGGTACCAGGGAGATAGCGAAGGTTCTTGGCGTCAGTCACAACACAGCTGCCCGGCATCTGAAGGAAGTTGGAAAGACCAAAAAGCTGGAAAGATGGGTGCCTCACGAGCTGTCTGAGGAGCAAAGAAACCGACGATCTGAGACCTCGTCCGCACTGCTTCTACGGAACGAAACGGACCCATTTCTTGATCGCATCGTAACCTGTGACGAGAAATGGATAATGTACGACAACAGGCGACGATCGGCACAGTGGGTGGACAGCGATGAGAGCCCCAAGGTTTTTGCGAAGCCGGAATAGCACCAAAAGAGAGTAATGGTGACAGTATGGTGGTGTTCGCTGGGAATTATTCACCACAGCTTCTCCCTCCCGGTGAATCCATCACGGCAGAGAAGTACTGCACTGAAATTGAAGAAATGATGAAAAAGTTGAAGGATATCCGGCCGGCCTTGGTAAACCGAAGGCGAGTTCTCCTTCTGCACGACAATGCTCGCCCCCATGTAGCACGAATGACGTCGCAGAAATTGAATGAGCTGAGCATTGAAACTCTACCACATCCTCCGTTTTCTCCCGACCTCTCCCCAACAGACTACCATTTCTTCAAGCATCTTGGCGACTTCTTGGTAGGGAAAATATTCAAATACCAACAGGATGCCGAAAGTGCCTTCGAAGATTTCGTCAATTCCAGAACTTCTGATTTTTATGCTACTGGGATAAGAAAGCTTGTGTCACGTTGGCAAAGATGTGTAGAATCAGAAGGTTTTTGTTTCGATTAATAAACTTGCCTACAAGCCGAGATATTAACTGTTTAAATTTACAGTGGTTCAGTGCCATTTATTTCGTTACAACCTTATAGAAAGGCCGCAGAACACGAAAGCAGGAGCAACACCGATCAATATCGATACAAACATAGATTTTCCCAAAGCTGAGCAAATGAAATGGCATATGATGGCAGCTGGTCGACCCCAGTGGGTCGAAAGGTTGGTTTAAACAAATTCCCAATCGATAACATCAATTGGTAACCACAAATTACCCAGAGACTCTTCATTTCTGAAGTAGCCTGACAGCATTTCCTTTCGCTAAGAAACATGCATTGTAAACATAATGAGGCTATCACATGAATCACCACAGTAAGCCAGAAACTGCGCTTATGCTCACTCGGATAAATGATCTAAGCCCGATATAATCCATCTTCAATTCTTCCCTAACAAAGGAAATCAGATAGGAAACCCACGATTTCGAGCATACGCTGGATATGGAAGCAGGCGTTCGTGAAGCGTAGGATACTTATCGACTGATTGGCCAGCGTGAAGCTCCTCTTTGGTCTTCAGAAGAGACGAATAGTCCAGTTGAAGTCTCTTCATGGACTCCTTAAGAAATATGATAAAATTCGAGAAATTCTAAAGCACAATGTCATACACACATAGGAGATCGTCAACCCATCCGAATCCAACAGCGGTACGTTCTTTCTCCTTCTCAATTGCTGAGCTCTGTCCACCTCTTCATGAAGCGGACTGAGCTCAAAAGATGGTTTGATAGGAGCCTGAAAAACGGTGGCGTAACTCAGGATATCCCGCGACTTCAACTGACACTCAAGTACTTCGGCATTTTGCTCAGCAGGTGGCTCTGCAGGGCGCTCAGTAGTCGAGGGATCCGGCGGAACTTCCTGACTTCTTTGGTTTTCCAGCCGTGGCCTTTTCGTAGCTGGTTCTTCAATCGGCGGCTGTTCGATAACAGGATGCTAAATTCAGCTGCTTTACAAGTGTGGAAGGCCCAGCCACAGGGTCAAATTTCCCGAAAAGACTAACCTGCACTTCCACAGTGTTTGTTGCAGCCGTGACATCTGCAACACTGACACCTGCTCTAAATCAGAATAAGCTCATCTTAAGGCCGATACATTCGAACATAGTCCTAGCCTACTCTCGAAATCTTAGCCTTTCTGCTCAGAAATGTGGTAAGTCTACCTGAAGGTCTCCCGATCCATATTCAAAAACGCCTCTGGAGGCGGAAATGGTGGAAGTTCTTCCTCTGGCGCCAAGGGTGCAGCTGCCGGCAGCTATATAACAAAATTTTTTAATTTCCACTTCATACCGAATGCCTTCCAAATCAAACTGTAAAAGTTGTAAAAATATCGCAACAAAATTTCGTTAAAAATAGCTTTCTAACTCGCCTTTGTAATCGCGGCTTCAGAAAACGATTAGATTGTTTGAATGGTCGACAAATTCTCACCCTTTTAACTACCTGAACCCTTGGTTAATACACGATTCAGCAGAAACGACTGCAAAGGACATACAGTTCTGTAATATCAAAGTGACAGAATCTACATCAGGAGCCAAGTAAACGTGGCACATTGTCGACGGGTATAATATGCACTACCCTGAGTACATCGAAAACGAATCTGAGATCCCTTTTCAAAATTACGGCCGATTACGGGAGGTTACGGTAGGTACGGGTGACTAAGGCTGCCAAGGTCATGGTCACCGATTTCGCCCAAACTTCGGCTAGGGGGTAATCCAGGGTAAAACGAAAAACGGATGTCATATTCGTGACCAGTACCCCAAATAACCCCCTTAGCCGAAGTTTGGACGAAATCGGTAATCATGACCTTGGCAGCCTTAGTCACCCGTACCTACCGTAACCTACCGTAATCGGCCGTAATTTTGAAAACGGATCTCAAATTCGTGATCAGCACCCCAAATAACCCCCTAGCCGAAGTTTGGACGGAATTTTTTTCGACCTCTGCTCGACCCGTGGAGTTGTGAAGGTACAATAGTGCCGATAAATCTAACCAATAACCAAAGATTTAGACTGAAATCTCCATGTGTCCGATATCACTTGAAACGTGCAATTCGGAGCGAGTTTTTATAATTTCTTTGTGGGTGATACAGTCTCATATTTGTAAAAAAGCTCATACGAATTCGCAAACCTTATTAAGCTCATCGTTGAGCTTCTCAATGGACTCCTTCGAACCTTGACTCGTTCTTTGTTCATTCCAATCGATGCTGTAGCAGTACAGTTAGTTAGGAAATTAGAATGGATAAACACCGAATCCCAAAACTGCACGTCTCTTTCATTTTTGTTTGAGACTAGAGCTGGTGTTATAAGAGGTATAATCACTTACAACCTCTTCACCTCTATATCACCCCCTTTGTGCCTAAGCAACATTACAAGGAAGTTTTGCTGCGATCAAAACTCTGAAGGCCCCACATACTTTTGCGGCGGTCGTCGGGCAGCGAAAACAATGAGTCACGCAGCCCAAGCAGCCTTGGCTGCGGCAGGCAGCAGAGGCACGGAGCGGCGAGGTACTGTATTTCTATCCGGGACCTACTGCTGCTATTCGCCTTCCCGCCTTCTGTATGCTCCCTGCCGCGAAGGGCTGGGGCGCAAACAATCTGTCCGGCGCTGGATCGGGGCGAAACCAGTGGCGGCGGCAACAACGGTGTGAATCAGCGGCGGCAGCGAGCCCTGTGTCCCTGCCCTATGGCCAACGATAGATCCGCGGCGTTGCGGCAGGAGTGTGTTGGGGCCTTTACGCCAGGCTGGATTCGAATCCGCACCCTCTACTTTCCGGATAGAATGCTGTGCCAATACACCTGCGGAGCTGTTCGGTTGAACACCGCAGCATGACATCCTCGTTATCGTGCTACCAGCCTTCATGCGATACCAAAATGAAACCGGTTAAGCTGGTGGTCTTGCTGGCAACAATATCTTACAGCTTTGTTACCACAAGAGACCACACTAACACGATTCTGACGAACACACCCCCGAATGGTTACCATATACCGATTAGCGATGGAGCGCGGGAACTTTCGGGCGCCGTGCTCCTTAAGCCCCCCCCCCCCCAACATTTCGTCACTTATCCAACACGGCTTGCCTGGTGAAGCGTTCCACTGGTGTGGAAACTGCTTTCGTCGCTCAGGAGTCCGCAGCTGGGTTCTGCGCTCTTCGAGCGAGAACCGCATACAGCTGGAAAAGTGAGCAGAAAACGCCTAAAAATTTTGAAGACGTCAAACCCCTCAAATCTCAACCAGTCACTTGAAATGCAAAAATGCCGCAAGCGGGACACCCGAACCTTCGACCTCCCTTACCTCCCTTGCATAAGGCAACGCCACTATCCACTGCGCCTTGAGCCGCTTGCCGGCAGCGCCATCGCGGTCGTACGAGAGCGTACAAGAGACCCAGTGCAATTTGCGAGCTCCACCGCTAATCGGTATACGGTAACCATTCGGTGTTCGTGGGAATCGTATTACAGGGGCCGTATGCTCGTCTACCCCGAGCCACCCCCGATGGGGGATGGGGTGCCCCGGCGCGTCTCCCCGGTATGCTCGTCTCACCCAGCCCCCGTTCGGGGTGAGGCCACGCCCTCCCCAAAGTGGGAAAATCTTCACCAAGCATTGAGTAGGGGGAGAGGCGGAGTGGCGCGCTTATTTAGCGATGGAGCGCGTTGGTGTCGAACAGCTGAGATGGAGAACCTAGGCGAAGAGCAGGAAACGATCTGTATTGACCGTGTATAGGATACAGACGTGCTGAACGTGCGCCAGCGATGCATGAAAATGGATTTCCTGCTATAATTCACCATCTTTGCTTGGTGTTGAGCTATGTTCTGTATATTCTGAGCCATAAAATCGAACCTCTGTAATTACTCACGGTCTGCTTAGTCTTCAAGGGCTTGCGGGTTGAAAAGGAATGTGTTCCTAGCAACCATAAAAAAAACAGTTAAAAAGTGGTACTAAGGTCGTAGTAATTGATGCCCACGCCCTATTTCATGCACAGGGTGGTTTTCTTGAGACACATTTCTCATTTATTTTCTTCTCTGAAAACAGGAGGTTATTTTACTCCGGGCGCGTGGTAGTACAGATGGAGAAGGCGTCGGCTGCCGCGCGCACCCCGTTCTAAGGTTAATCGTCCAGGTCTCTCTCCGGCTAAGCAAAATTTTCATCCCTCGGGGTCAAAGACAAATGGAAAACCGTCACTGGTGAGACTCCCTCCCTTTTTTGGATCTTCTAAAAGCCATTTTCCAAGTTCTTCGTGTTTATGAGGAAGTTCTTTGAGTTCTTAATTCCACTAAACCGTTTCCTTACATTTTCGTATTCATTTCCTCTTTTCCTTCGTACTTGCTAACTGCTATAAGTGGTGAAATAGAAGAGAAAGGTGAAGGCTTGGATGAAATAACCGCCTAATAAGAAAAAGTATGAAGAAAGTGCTAGAAAAGCGTCAGATGTAAGTCAATGTACCAATAGTCTATGCATTAAAAAACGCATGGAAAAGGTACAAAGACTGCGAGGAAACTAGAAGACATAGATACCCAGTGGAAGGAAGTCTCATTAATAAAGGTTTTCCATTAGACTGAGGGAGGTGCCGAGGTCCTTATGTGCATCAAAAATTGATTCAAGGTCGGTTCCAACCTTGACTAACCAGGCGTTCCATCTCTCCTGCTTTCCTCGTCTCAGGGAAGAGGCGAGGACGTTCTCATTCACAGCTGAGTGTAAAGAAGGAATCCAGATTATCGACCGCTCCTAAGATTTCGGAATGCAGATTTTCTGCAGTATGGCGTCAAACTCCGAGATTCCCCTCCCCCGGGGAGCCCCGGGAGACGTGCATGCCATCTCGCTCGGGGTGCCCTGGTCCGGGCATTCACCCCGAACCGGGGTGCTCGCTCGGGGTACCCCGAACCGGGGAAGACGAGCATACGGCCCCAGGAGACCCCTGGCAAGGCGTTAAAGGCTCCGCGCACTTCTGCGGCGTTGCCGCTGTCCTATCTTTCTCCATATCGGCGAGCGGCGTTGCCGCAGAACTGTGTGGGGGCCTTTGCAACGAGGATATCGTAGATGTCGTAATCGATCAAATACAGCCCGTAGTGTCAAGCCGTCACATCCCATCTGAAAAGCACAGAATCCAGGCTCGAGTCCTTCTCGGCACAAGGGTTTTGATCGTAATAAAGTGTTCTTGTAAGAGCATTATTCACACTGGCGGAGCAATTTGTTTACGAATCCGTGGGAAGTCACGCAAAGAACGCAAAATAATTCGAAAAAGAAACTAAAACATCAACTGCATGTTCAATGCTGTCCTCCCGATCTTCATTACGAAGTTTCCTATATTGGCACGCAATCTAATTTCTATGGAAGTTGTATGCTATCTGCTCAGTTTCCCGGTGCCCACCAACACAGTACATAAACATTTCTACAGTCATACCTCGTAATGCTTCTGTGGCCTGGATAAAAATAAGACACCAACGTACAATAGTGATTTGTTCAGTTCCATTGGATGTGGAGGCATTTCATCGTGGAAAACATCAGGGCGATGCCAAATCATTGGCTCAGAGTCTATCATGGTGATTTCCGAACGACGGGCGAGTTGCACGAATCTGCTCTCCTAAAGAAAGAAACAGAGCGGCTTATGTAAAATCAGCTACATGGTGGTCTCGATGATAATCAGTATCACAATGACGTCGTAAATACCACTCCTTATGCTCGGACTATGGGAGACGTGTGCTGAAGGGGATACTGTTGCCATGAAACATTGTTGAATTTCAAACGAGTTGAATACTTCCTGCATTTGGGCGATAACCGACTGAACAAGAGTCGCTTCATTGGCGAATTTAACGACAAGTGGCCGGATTCATCAACGACTTACATAACTTTAACAGAGGATTCACAGCGGATAACTTAGATAACGCAGCTTATCGCTCACCATATCGCCTGATAAGCCGCGCTATCAGGGATTTCGGTTGCAGTTTTCTCTGTTAAATTGCTGTAAGTCGTTGATGAATCCGGCCCAAGCTCGGTGCAAAAAATCCTCAAGCCTGTTTAATTGCGCGGTTATCGAGGTAGAAAAACAAAGTAATTACAGCTGGTTTAAACTATTAATACCAATTCGTAGGTTTAGAACACTTACTGGAGCCTCGTCGATGTCAATGTTCGGGTCCAACTCCCTTAAGGTTAATTTTGAACGACGTCGACGTTTCCTCACATCGCTAAAACAGTCGCATAAGACCTCCAGTGTTCATGGCTAGTTTATGTACAGTCCACTTACTCTCCAGTTATCATATCATCCCGTCTCAGAAACTCTTCCATCGTTATTCGCTTGCATGCTTCGTAAGCGGCGCGAGCGTCTTCTAAACACATACAATCAAGCCATAAGCCACAGCTATTTATTCAATTCAAAGTCGAATCTCTTACGCTCAAACAAAGCGGTTTGTCTGTCGAATATCAGAACCGTGCCGTATAACAGTTGACCCATAAGGTACAACGAGAACTTGGACTTTAATTCGGCTTCGGTGCTTCTTTCCGATGGCAGACACTTCATAATTTCGTGGCTAAAATGAAAGAAGTAAGTCGATAACGCCTACATCTACAAATCAAGTTCGCCAATAGAATATAGCTGGCGATAAAGATTTCTTCTAGCATGCGCCGGGCATTTTACTTCTCCTGTGCACGATAACAGCATTCCGAATGACTGTTCCGGCTACAGAAGCTTCTTCTGCGTCGGCTCGGAGTAGTGCCCCATACTACGATGCATACCAACTTATCAACTCCCGGTACCAATTCATCGAATACCTCATGACGAAAGATTATTTGCCCTTGAAGCAAAATCTAACTCCAGTCGAATAGAACACAGCCACTCTTTTGCCAACAAAACCCGTGAACAAGGAAAAGCAAACCTCTACAGAAAATGGTTACAAGGATGTTTTGTTGCGATCAAAACTCTTGCACCAGGCGGGACTCGAACCAGCACCCTCTGCGTTTGGACCGAGAAGGCTTAGGCCCTACACCACGGCGCTGTTTGATAGCACGTTATTGGCGTTATTTGTGCCGAAAGTATAAAACCAAACGGAGCTGGTGGTGTAATGTAAACATCTTCCCCAGAAAGAAGAGGGTGTGGGTATGAGCCACGCCGGATGCAGGAGTTTCGATCGTAATTAAACATTCATCTAACCATTCATAACCTCTACAACAGCCAACCTAAGCTTAACAAAACGTGTAAAAATGTTACAAGGACGTTTTGTTAAGATACAAACTCTTGCATCAGATGGGACACGAACCAGTACCCCTGCTTCCCGGTACAGGGTGCTAAGCCGTTACACCCAGCTTGATCAAACCCAATACCCACGATATACTCGTTGCAATCCACTATTAGCACTACACGTTATCTAGGTAACTTCGCCTAGTGGAGTAGTTTGCAGTGCTGATCTCGAAATTGACATACGTTCTTGAAATTCCAACCATTACCCTGGGTAGGTTAGTATGTGTGGGTTGATAGGAGGACAGCGCAGTTAAAGGCGCTGACTGTCACGTACTTCCCGAATCGAGGTTCTGATTCGGATGACGCACAGACAGAGCGTTCCATCCGGTGTCGGTGAACTTGTCTAGGAAGGATGAAAGACATACCCTGGCCACCGCAATTCAATGTATAGGCCAAATTCGCGTCCAAGTTCCCTATATGGACCTGTTCATACTTCGCGACTGCAGCGCCCGGAAGGTATGAACAGTCTACAAGAGCGACAAGAGCGACTGGAGCGATTGATGGTGCGTGCTATATAAAATGAATTACGTCCTCCATACTTCATCCGTCGCCCCCTCGCCGGCGTGAAGCATGAATAATAGGAGCGATGGGAGCGACGGCGCTCGAGTATGAACAGAGCTCGGCGTCGATCGCTCGGTTTTAATCGATTTGAATGTCTTGCACGGGCGACGAGTCGCTCTGGTCGTGAAGTATGAACGGGCACTATGGTATCCGATAGAAGTAGAATTCACGACGTATTCCAATCATACACTAACGATGACATTCCTCATCCATTCATCCTTATGTATCGGCCGAGATGGTGAGATCAAATGAATTCTCCCAAACCTCGTCTAGAGGGCTACTTGGAGCACTGTTCGTAAATATGGTTCTAATTCAGTAATACGGCAGAGCATGAGATGTTACAGTACGTTACCAAGTCACTATGATCAGGTGAAGAGTCGGAAATCAGTACTCAGTACTGCCAATATCATCAATATCATCAAGTTCGCCCAAGCAACCAGCACAGTACCAAAAGTCAACCTCGATTTCAAATCAGCATCCCAAATATCGTCTTTAGCCGAAGTTTGAGCGACATTGATGAACCTAACCCCGCCGCTCTCACATGTCAATGCCTAATGAAACCTATTGTAAAGAACCGAAATTTCTACAGTGGATGCTAGATTCGTTATCAAAACTTTATTTTGGGCATACAGCAAGCTCTTATCTTGCGTTCTAGTTCTTTGTTTGCGTGTCCAATGCTTCTTTTACCATTTTTATTGACCATTTCGAAATAGCTCGACTGACTCCACCATGGTTTTAACGTCATCTGGCACTAGTTAAAAGTTCCGACTCCACCGACAAGACTTCGGTCGAAAAAAATTTTTTCGCTGAACCTTGTCTAGGGGGTTATTTGGGGTGCTGATCACGAATCTGTTATCCGTTTTTCACGATTTGGTCGGAGACCACCCATACCGTTAACATGGGTGGTCCAGGCAGGGTCACCGATTTCGCTGAAACTTTGTTTAGGGGGCTATTTGGGGTGCTGATAACGAATCCGACATCCGTTTTTCGTTTTACGCCGGAGTTTGGGCGACATCGGTGACCATTACCTTAGTCACTCGTACCTTCCACAACCTACCGTACTCCAGCGTAAAACGAAAAACGGATGCCAGATTCGTGATCAGCACCCCAAATAACCCCTAGACAAAGTTTCAGCGAAATCGATGACCTGCCTGAACCACCCATTTTAACGGTATGGGTGGTCTCCGACCGAATCGTGAAAAACGGATGTCGATTCGTGATCAGCACCCCAAATAACCCCCTAGACAAAGTTTCAGCGAAAATTTTTTTCGACCGAAGTCTTGTCAGTGGAGTCGGAACTTTTACCTAGTGTCCGTCATCTTACGTTATTAAATAAATAAATAAATAAATAAATAAATAAATAAATACCCCAAAATAACCCCGAGATGAAGTCTGGGCCGAAAAATCGCCCTCTGCAGTCACAAAACAACAAGACTGTCCCATTTTTCACCCGATGGGTGGATGCTGATAGAAGAGCGTTAAGCTACGGTGGATAATTCGTTGGTTGAAACATCGAAGGCGTAAATGTTTACCAAAAAGTGCAGGGCAAGGCCTAGGTCCTCCTCAGCGAATTTCTGACCGCAAAAACAGGCATCTCTGCAGCAGATTTTGCAAATGACCATTCAGCAATACATCGGATCTAACCCATCTAAAGATGTAGCAAATGAGTCTTTTCAACTCAGGGTTTCGCCACTTAATTCTAATTGGACGGATAATTCGAACAAAAGTGGGCTACATTAAGCCTTTGTAAAAGTCCCTGTTGTATAGAAGGCTTCAAATGTACAAATTGATCTTACCAAATGTTCGGAATCGATAAGCTGACGACTGCTCGCCGAGGAAGTTTTCTGGTCGAACCAGATGTTGCAGCTCTCCTAAACAGTCTTATAAATGTGGCTCCTTCCAAGGTTTACTGTCTACGGTCACTCACCATATTACACCGAATTTCGCGTCACGGCCCACCAGCAGCTGCACTGAGAAGAACATCTGGAAAGGAAAATGAGACTTAAGTCTGCCAATACTAACCGCCGCACTCGTTTGAGCCGACATTTTTGTTGGAGACTTCAGTGTGCAGTGTTGAGGTGGATCTCTGTATATCAAGTTTGTTTCGTCTGAAGGAAAAAGTAAGTGTACACAGTTCCGTGAACAACAGTTGTCGTTCTCCTCAGGTTTTTAAAAAGAAATTCCAGCTAGATACCTACTATCAGAGCAACCATTATGCTACAGATGGAAAACCGTACGTAATTGCCGATTCGACGACAAGAGGATCTTAATAGGGTGCCACGTTGAAAACTGTTATCATGAGAACAATCGTGGCAGGATTATTAGAAAGTCTGCGGAGATGCTGGCGCCGTGACAGCTGATATTGATATATTTACAAAATTGATATTTTTGCAAAGCATTTCTTTCGACCCATTACACTTACTTCCGTTGTTTACACATCGAGAAGTCCACAAAATAGTACAGGAACAGTTTCTGCCTACCATATGGTAGTTCGGCACTATTGTACTTTCAGAACTCCACGAGTCGAGCAGCGGTCGAGAAAAATTTCGCCCAAACTTCGTCTAGGGAGTTATTTGGGGTGCTGATCACGAATCTGAGATCCGTTTTCAAAATTACGGCCGATTACGGTAGGTTACGGCAGGTGCGAGTGACTAAGGCTGCCAAGGTCATGGTTACCGATTTCGCCCAAACTTCGGCTAGGGGGTTATTTGGGGTGCTGATCACCAATCTGGTGTACTAGGCATTTGGCTTGAACATCCTAGTTTTACACTGCTCACGGAACTAGTGGAAACGCGCTTCTGATCTTAAGAAAATGAAAGCAATTCCTCGATGTAGGCTGCCAAGGTCATGGTTACCGATTTCGCCCAAACTTCGGCTAGGGGGTTATTTGGCGTGCTGATCACGAATATGACATCCGTTTTTACGGTACGGTAGGTTACGGTAGGTACAGGTGATTAAGATGATTAGAATGATTAGAATGATGATTTTTTGATTAAAACTACACCAAAACAACAATCTGTTATCAACATTTTCCTTTACGAGTTTTCCCTTGTTAGAAGCTGGATAGATGCCGCCACAAAGCTGTGCAAAAGTGAGATACTTCTTCAGATATTCAGGCTACCACCAGCAATCCGTCGTGGAGCGTTCCTTTCCCGCAACCTACCGTACTCCAGCGTAAAACGAAAAACGGATCTCAGATTCGTGATCAGCACCCCAAATAAGCCCCTAGCCGAAGTTTGGGCAAAATCGGTGACCATGAACTTGACAGCCTTAGTCACCCGCACCTACCGTAACCTACCGTAATCGGCCGTAATTTTGAAAACGGATCTCAGATTCGTGATCAGCACCCCAAATAACCCCCTAGACGAAATTTTTTTCGACCTCTCCTCGATCCTTGGAGTTGTGAAAGTACAATAGTGCCGAACTACCATATGGTAAATAAACTTCCGCTGTGCTGCTGCAAGCGTGCACAGCTTTAGAAACTTAGTAAACGTGTTCGATGCTTCAGGAATGAAACAGCAAGTGGAACTAGACGCCTGTACTAGGCATTTGGCTTGAACATCCTAGCTTTACAATGCTCATGGAACTAGTGGAAACGCGCTTCTGATCTTAAGAGAATGAAAGCAATTCCTCGATGCAGGTTTATCTTGCAGAACGCTGCACCTGATCATATAGCTCCGTGTTACAAAATCTGGACATATTTCAACAGAAACACAGAGTAGTGAGTTCTGCTGACTTAGCATGAGCACCTTTACATGCTGTCATTATAGAATCGCCAAAAAGAATTTCTTTTCCAAATTCTACATGTAGTGCCGCCTCAAACAGTATGAAGCTTCCACATTTTCGGTAGTACAGTGGCTCCATTATTGGTTGGCACGGAGTTGGCATGATCAGATCCGGGGACGTGATGGACCCGCAACGATTGCCCTTACGGTAACGCTCTAAAACGTGGCACTCCAGTAGCAACATCTTGTGATTTGACGTCATCCCCTCCCGAGACAGAACTTATTCCTCCCTAGAAAGGCAACGGCAACGGCCATATGATGAAAACTCTGCTTACGCCAGATAAATAGTTATGTGGTAGCGATTCTTTAAATAGGAAAACAATGAGTGAACTCTGACGAGACAAACAACCGCACGAGGCAGGCATCTGCCGCTAACTGACACACCAAGTTATGTCGCAACATGTAGGACAGTCACTCTGGCGTCGGGGCCACTATTGCGCAACACCTCCGGCGTCAACAATACCAAGACAGCCGTTGGTGCAAGCCTAGGCCCAATCCTAATTGGTGGTGACCATTCTTAAACGACTTCATAAGAGCTGAATTGGCACTATTGTACTTTACGGACTCCAGAGGGCGAGGAGACGTCGAAAAAAAAAATTCGCCCAAACTTCGCCCCCAGGGGTAATTTGGGGTGCTGATCACAAATCTGACATCCGTTCTTGAAATTTCAGCCGATTATGGTCGATTACGGTAGGTACCGGTGACTAGGGCTGTCGAGGTCATAACCACCGATTTCGCCCAACCTTTGCCTATGGGGGCTCTTTGGGGTCCTGATTACGAATCTGACATCCGTTTTCCGTTTTGCGGTGGAGTACGGTAGTTTACGGTAGGTACGGATGGTTAAGGTTATGGTCACCGATTTCGCCCAAACTTCTATAGTTCATCTGTGGTGCTACGGGTGAGCACAGCATGTAAGCGGTTCCGCTGCGATCGCCTGAAGATTCGCAAATCAGCAGGAAACCATTTTTGCGAGAAGATCTTCGATAGGTGAGGACTTAATCGAGAGATATCAATCTAAGCATCATGGCTCCACGCACTGTTCCACAACCGCCGCCAGGAAGAACTGCGCAACTTCAAGCTGAAGGACGTCTTTGACAAGCTAAACATGGACGCAGCCGATTTCTAGGAATGGCTTAGAAGGATAGGATTGCTCGCAATCGGTGACCATGCATGACCTTGGCAGCCATAGTCACCCGCACTTTCCGTAACCTACCGTACTCCAGCGTAAAACGAAAAACTGATGCCAGATTCCTGATCAGCACTCCAAATAACCCCCCTAGGCGAAGTTTGGGCGAAATCGGTGATTATGACCTCGACAGCCTTAGTCGCCGGTACCTACCGTAACCTACCGCACTCCAGCGTAAAACGAAAAACTGATGCCAGATTCGTGATCAGCACCCCAAGTAACCCCCTTAGGCGAAGTTTGGGCAAAATCGGTGACTATGACTTCGACAGCCTTATTCACCAGTACCTACCGTAATCTACCGCACTCCAGCGTAAAACGAAAAACTGATGCCAGATTCGTGATCAGCACCCCAAGTAACCCCCTTAGGCGAAGTTTGGGCAAAATCGGTGACTATGACTTCGACAGCCTTATTCACCAGTACCTACCGTAATCTACCGTACTCCAGCGTAAAACGAAAAACTGATGCCAGATTCGTGATCAGCACCCCAAGTAACCCCCTTAGGCGAAGTTTGGGCAAAATCGGTGACTATGACCTCGACAGCCTTAGTCGCCGGTACCTACCGTAACCTACCGTAATCTGCCGAAATTTCGAAAACGGATGTCAGATTCGTGATCAGCACCCCAAACAACTCCCCTAGTCGAGGTTTGGGCGAAAAAATTTTTTCGACCCTTCCTCGTTCTCTGGAGTCCGTAAAGTACAATAGTGCCGTTGAATTTGTTCAGTATTGCCATAAATCGAATTCACTCTCCCAGTAGACCTCACAATCAGTGTCGGCTTCCTCGTTCATGTGACATGTTGCGAGATTTGTCCATTTTCCTTATTTCACTGACCTTATCTGTTTTATCTGCTAGATGATGTCCCGCCCTCGGTGCAAATCCAGCATGGGATCCACCCTTACTAGATGTGCACCGAGAACGGTCCTTTTTAGGTTCGCCCCTCTCGAGAAACAGAACTCGGAAGCTGAGTCCATCTCAGGAGCTGGATTCATCAACGACTTACAGCAATTTAAAAGAGAAAATACAGCCGCAATCCCTCATAGCGCGGCTTATCACGCGATATGGTGAGTGATATAAGCCGCCCTATCAGGAATTTCGGATGTAATTTCTCTGTTAAATTGCTGCAAGTCGTTGATGAATCCGGCGCCAGGTTGGTGTAACTTGTTTCCATATGTTGTTACCCATCTATTGTGATTCGTTATGTCGGAAAATCATTTGAGAGTGGCCACCATACATCGGGGCGTAAATAGGTTCCGATGGGGTGGAGGATCACCATGCCATGCTGTGGCGCGCATCCACTGTGCGTCTCTGCATAAAACGAATGTTAACACGCTCTTATCTCCTCGCTTCGATTACAGATCTGTATACTTCCGAATTGGGCAATGGAGAGAACTCTAGGATGTAGGTGATTTTAACACGGACGCGTCACTCGAGCCACATCCTGTAGTCCCTTCCCCTGCCCAAATATGGGCTCTCCTCTGCGTCAACGGAAGTAGATAAAACACGGATCTGTAATCGAAACGAGAAGATAAGAGGGTATTAACATTCGTTGCATACAGAGACGCACCATGGGTGCGCCACGGCATGGCATGGCGACCCCCCCCCCCCCCCCCAGCCCAGCCTATTTGCTCCCCATTGTATAGAAGCCACTCTTAAATGATCTTCCGACATAACGAATCACAATAAACAGGCAGCAACATATGGAAACAAGTAAACTACACCAACTTGGCTGCCCAGATAGACTCAGCTTCCTAGTTCTGTTTCTCGGGAGGGGCGAACCTAAAAAGAACCGTTTTCCGTGCAAATCGTTCCTTTTGTATACTATCAGTGTGTCTTTTCTCTTTTTTCGTCTCTTTTTTCGACACTTTTTATGAAGCGACCCCCTGACTCATTTTGCGCTACATTGGATCCGATCGAAAATTTTCGGATTCTGATAGTTTCGCGGAGTGCGCATTTTTAGATGATTCGGATCGGAATACAAAATCCTTCTGTAAATAGGAAGAAAGTATTTTAAACGCTATGAAACTAGCTGACGAGTGAAACGCCAAAGATTTCGCCATTTATAACAACTAACCGGTCTTATTGGATGTCCCGGATCTATCCTAATTGGGAGGGATCAGTGCCAATATTACCGTTGCATTCAGCATCCTACGACGCGACACCCATTCTCATAGTTCGCACGGATCTCATCTAAATTCCGACCACGAATCCGCACGCGTATGACCGCGACGCGTCGCTCTCCGGAAGTCCGCAGCAGAGTCCGCTCTTCGAACACAGAACCAGGCCTGAAAACGCCGGCCAAGCATGTAGACGTCAAAACTCTTCAAATCTCAACCACTCAGTTGAAATGCAAAAACCTCTCAACGCGGGAGAACCGAACCCCTGAGCTCCCTCGCGTGAATCAACGCCACTATCCACTGCCCCACGACCGGCTTGCCGGGACTGCGGACATCATAACGCGTGAGTGACTGGAGCGCCTTGGGATTAGTGCGCTCTAATCGAACGCCGAGTTTGAATTGCGCGCGTCGCGGTCGCACGCGCGCGGATTGGTTGTCGGAATTTAGACGAGATCGCATGGATATCATTTGGCAGAAGCTGAAGCTCTGTAACAAAGTCACAAGGGGGGGGGGTGGAGAGGCAAGACACAGAATGCCCTCCTCCGATTAGGATAGCTCCAATGGAAAGCTATGGAAAGCAATGTTAGGGCATTATTGTACTTGCGGGACTCCAGAGGTCGAGGAGAGGTCGAAAAAATTTTTCGCCCAAACTTCGCCTAGAGGGGTTATTTGTGATGCTGATCATGGATCTGACATTCGTATTTCGTTTTACGCACAACTACGGTAGGTTACGGTAGGCACGGATGACTAAGGTTGTCGAGGTCATAATCACCGATTTCGCCCAAACTTCGCCTAGGGGGGTTATTCGGGGTGCTGATCACGAATCTGACATCGGTTCTTGAAGTTTCGGCCGATTACGGCAGGTTACGGTAGAACATTACTTCCGCGATACTAGCTGCGAGTATTCCCGAAGAAATACCCCGATTCTTGGAGGGTTTGGGGTCACGGTTGAACTGGATGAAACATGTGTGACCAAGGAGAAGTACAACAGAGGGCGCTGGGTGCGCCTGCACCAGTGGCTATTGGGAATATCCGAACGGGCAAGTGGCAGATCGTCCCCCGAACCCCTTAGAAGCTGATTAGATGCCGCCTGCTGTACAAAGTTAAGATAGTTGTTCAGATATTCTCAAGCGTTCCTTACTGGGTGAAATTTGGGCGAAATCGGTTGCCATATCGTAGTCACCGGTACCTACCGTAACCTACTGTACTCCAGCGTAAGACGAAAAAAGGGTTGTCGGGTGCGTGGTCAGCGCCCCAAATAACCTTCCCCCTCTAGGCGAAGTTTGGGCGAAAGGTTTTCTTTCGACCTCTCCTCGACCTCTGGAGTCCCGAGAGTACAATAGTGCCAACAGGGTAAGCATTCTCCGGATAAAGATGTCTTCATTCAAACACTCAGGAAACCCTCTGTGGCCTCACAATTAGGAATCTGGCATACGCCAGATGCCTTATACTATTCGGTCGTACATCGTTTCAAAAAAAGAAAAAACTACTTTCGTTGTCACAGCGTTTCGACATCAGAATATTTGAGAACAACATCTACCACTATATAATTGAGTTAGCGTTTGATGACGTTTGAGTGATCTAACCTGAGTGAGACACGCCTTATCATCTACAGCGCGGACAAAATTTGGGGCGATCGTGGGATGTTGCTGCAGCAGGAGAAGCACAGCCCTTTACTGCTTAACACAACAACACCTACGCGCGTTTCTGAGCGCCCAGATTCAGAAGCCGACTTCGTGCCATTAGCATGAAAGGTCCAGTAAAGGGGTAAGAGTAGAAGGGGACTTCAAGGGTGGAGAACCGACAGGAAATGAGGAAGGAGCGACCTGGAGGAGGCATCGGGATGGGGGAGGGGTCGAATAATGAAGCAGATTAGGAGGTGACACCAAGAAGGTTTAGGCAGTGAGGAGGGACCAGTAGGCAGTTACCAATAAGGTGGGGGGGGGGGGGGGGGGACAGTAAGGAGCATAAGCAAGAGGATTCATTAACAGTAAGGGAGACCGGATTTAGAAGATGTGACACCGATGTCGTGCAATGGGCGTTCGCTCGCCGTCGTCGTGTCGTGAGATTGGGAGGGCTACTTAATTGGGGTAGGGTGGTAAGGAGGAACCAGAGGGGGGGGGGGGGGGGAGGAATCTACGTGGAGGAAGGGACCAGAAGGCGGGCCAGGACGGGAACCAACAAGAAGGGAGCCGTAAGGGAATTCAGACGGGAACAAGGGATCTGCTATATGCATAGCCTCTTCATGCTCGACACAGCGGCGACTGCGCGTGTTTCTGGGCTTCTGGATTCGGAAGACGGGCCCCCTACGTCGTGCGGCAAGCATTCTGATTCTGAATACGTGCCACCGACCGTGCCGTGAGCATTGGAGGACCACTAAGGGGGTGATGGAGAAGGGCGGTAAGGGGGACCTCTATGGTGGACCAGGAGAGCGACCAGGAAGGAAAGGAAGAACCTGGAGGAGGGGCCAGGACGAGGAAACCAGCAAGAAGAGACCAGTAGGTGTCAATAGTGGAAACAAAGAAGTGGGCCAGTAGTTGGGACCAGGAAGGTGAGGGACTAAAGAGGGGGAGGGGAGACCAGTAAAGGCGGCCCAGCAATTAGATCCAGTAAGAAGAAACGAGTGAGGGGGAACATGGCCTAAGAAGACATGTCAACCATATCTGGAAACGCTAGCTGTTGAGAATGAGAACGGTTGCGGAGGAGCAACCTGATGGACAGAAGTACTGCGCAGCACAAACCAATTGCGTTAATGCCGGTCCGAAGAGAATGTCTATGATGAAGGTACCAAAGTGGTGAACGGCTTGATGCCGATATAAAGTACACAGCAAATCCTAGATGTTAGCGAATTTTATGTTTTACAAAAACTACTTTCCGTAGGTCAGTGATGCTGCAAAGTCGCGCGAAGCGAGTGTTTGATAAACTTACAACCGGAAAAAACCCGTCCGAGTTGTTCACCGTAGTTTCGGAGTGAAATCCAGGGAAATCGTTGCGGGACCATGCAGTTACCTATCCCTCTGCTAATTAGTCGCTGCAGCTAGTATATTTACGTGCTTGTCCGGCGCAAATAGGGTCGGGGGGGGGGGGGGGGCTTGTGATGGGCAGAATATCCTAGAGCCCCCCCCCCCCCTTCCCCGACCCTATTTGCGTCATTAATGTCCCTCATCCCTGGTTCCCGCGTATAGAGCCTGTAGTAAGGGCGCTCCATGGCTAATAAAAACCAGGTTCGAACCGCGCTGCTGTAGGCGTTGCGCACCGGACAACTCGGACGGTTTTTTTTTCGGTTGTAAGTGTATCGGCGAGTCGCGAAGCGCGCAAGTGGAGCAGTTGTAATCACAAAAATGGCGACGCATGCTTGGTCACGTTCTTCAGCCCTTCGTTTACGTTCAAGAGGTGAATGAAGGGATGAGTCACCACTTCTGTTCCCTCTTCGGGCACAAAAGAAAGGTCCGGAACACGGAACGGAACGGAAGGACTAAAAACGGTCGAAAACCGGAATTCGGAACACGGAAACGGAAATTCCGCACATCCATGATATTCGTGCGCTCTTAACGTTAAATGAAAAACAATTTGGAGAAATTCTATCAGTATTTGTGAATAAAAATAAGGTGGACTTCCCTTCCTAGACTTGCTCCCATCGTTAATATTGGCGATATAAAAAATTAGCAATCAAAAGGGACAAATTCTGCAATATGTCATGCGAACGAGGACGCCGACATTAGGGAGTCCGAAGTTAACGATGATAGCATCGTTCAAAACGAATAAAATGCATGAAAAACTCAAAATAACGGACAATGAACGGAATCTGGAAACGTGCCAGCGGCAGCAGCGCGCACCCGCCAAGGGGACGCCGACGCCGCTTCAAACTTTGACCTACATGTCAATCCACGTGATGACGCGCCTCGAAGGGAATCGTGTTGGGACCACGTGGACAAAACCGGCTGCTTCACCAACGGTCGATATTCCATGACGAGGTGCGAGTCCATCGATTATCAGGACTGAAACGGTATTGTGTACTCTTTTTTCTTCCGAAAAGGCATGTCCACAGAATGAAATACATTGAATCAGCACGTAGCAAGTGAGCAAGAAAGAAATATTCAGCTATAGCAACAATCATCCCGAAAATGATTGCCGGAATGAAGATTCGTTCACGTTTTCGATTGAAATTTCAGTGGATGTTCAAAGTATAAGGAACAAGCATTATTCAGCAAATTGAACTGGAACGGGATGCCGAATTCCAACAGACAATTATAAACGGCGGATATCAGGACCGGCTCACCGTAACCGCAGTGCGGGTCGCGCCGAGACTTTGCTGTCTGCGCCCTCCTAGCTCAGAGATCGCGCATCCGCGTCCACGCTGCGACGTCCTATCGATGTCTTGTGCGCCCACGATGGCACCGTGTGCAAGTGGGTCGTGGTGCAGTAGGTGGAGGGTTTACTCCATGCGAGGGATGTCGAGGGTTCGGTTCCCGGGCGCTGCGGCGTTCTTGCACTTCAGCTGAGTATCTGAGATCTGGGAGGTTTCGACGTCTACACGACGATGCGCATTCGGCATTGTTTCAGCCGTATGTGCTTCGCCGCTCGAAGAGCGCAGAATCCAGATGCGGACTCCCCCTGAGCGACGAAAGCAGTTTCCATACGAGCAGTATTATGGCACACACCCTGGAGTCCCTTCCCTAGCCTGGCTCCGCGCTCGATGAGCGCAGATCCCAGCTGCGAACTTCCCCTGAGCGAAGAAGGCAGTCTCCATACGAGCAGCTTGTATGGCACACCATGGAATCCCTTCCCTATCTTGTTCTGCGATTGCACAATGGACGTCTCACCCGACGCCTAAGGTTACGGTGAGCCGGTCCTGATATCCGCCGTTTATAATCCTGTAATTCCAACCCGTATTTCGGCAAGCTGTTTACTTATATAATCTTCACGTCGAATTGAACGCTTTTCAGGGGCACTATTGTACCTTCAGAACTCCATTCAACCTTCGCCTATCGCGTTTCCCGCAAAAATTACGGTACGGTACGGTAGGTACGGGTGACTAAGGCTGCCAAGGTCATAATCACCGATTTCGCCCGTAGGTACGGGTGACTAAGGCTGCCAAGGTCATAATCACCGATTTCGCCCATCTTCGTCTAGACGGGTTATTTGGGGTGCTGATCATGGATCTGACATCCGTATTTCGTTTTACGCTGGAGTACGGTAGGTTACGGTAGATACGGGTGACTAAGGCTGCCAAGGTCATAATCACCGATTTCTACCAACTTCGTCTAGGGGGTTATTTGGGGTGCTGATCACGAATCTGCCATCCGTTTTTCGTTTTACGCTGGAGTTTGGGAAAAATCGGTGACTCTGCCTGGACCACCCTTGTTAACGGTATGGGTGGTCTCCGGTCGAATCGTGAAAAACGGCACTATTGTTTTCGGGACTCCAGAGGACGAGGAGAGTTCGAAAAAAATTTTTTCGCCCAAACCTCGTCCAGGGGGGTTATTTGGGGTGCTGATCACGAATCTGACATCTGTTTTTGAAATTTCGGCCGATTACGGTAGATTACGGTAGGTACCGGTGACTAAGGCTGTCGAGGTCATAATCACCGATTTCGCCCAAACTTCGCCTATGGGGGTTATTCGGGGTGCTGATCACGAATCTGACATCCGTTATTCGTTTTACGCTGGAGTTTGGGCGCAATCGGTGACCATTACCTTACTCACCGGTACCCACCGTAATCTACCGTAACCGGCCGAAATTTCAAAAACGGATGTCAGATTCGTGATGAGCACCCCAAATAACCCCCCTGGACGAGGTTTGGGCGAAAAAAAAATTTTCGACCTCTCCTCGTCCTGTGGAGTCCCGAAAGTACAATAGTGCCTGGAAAACTGATGTCAGATTCGTGATCAGCACCCCAAATAACCCCTAGACGAAGTTTCAGCGAAAAAATTTTTCGGCCGAAGTCTTGTCGGTGGAGTCGGAACTTTAAACTAGTGCCCATCCGTTTTTTGCTTTACGCTGGAGTACGGTAAGTTACGGTAGATACGGGTGCCTAAGCCCTAGTTTATACTTGCGTCGCTGCGCGGCGCGGCATCATGGTTGGAATGGACCGCGTGGCGCGACAAATCGATATCTATGGCAACCATGATGCCGCGCCGCGTGGCGGCACAAGTATAAACTAGGGCTAAGGCTGCCAAGGTCATAATCACCGATTTCGCCCAATTTCGCCTAGCGAGGTGGTTATTTGGGGCGCTGATCACGAATCGGACATCCGTTTTTCGTTTTAGGCTGGAGTATATTGCTATATCTCCATTAAACCTTCGCCTATAGAGTTTTTCGCGAAAATTGTTTCCCGCTAGTTTGCGCATTTTCAGGCAATCGCTGCGGGACCGCCTGCATGTTGTGCCCTATCGTAGCTTCTCAGATAACCCCTATGGCCCCGTTTATACCTCCATCGCCGCGCGACGCGATGTCACGTGTAGTGGCCAAATTGATCGATCGCGTCGCTCGATCAATGCGGCCATCACACTTGGCCTCGCGCCGCTCGGCGTCGAAGTATGAACTATGGCCGAAGTTTGAGAGAAATCGGTGGCGGTTACCCGTACCTACCGTAACATACCGTAATCGGCCGAAATTTCGAAAACGGACGTCAGGTTCGTGATCAGCACCTCAAGTAGTCCCCTGGGCGAGGTCTGCGCGAAATTTTTTTTTATCGACCTCTGGAGTCGTGAAAGTACAATAGTGCCCTTTTCAGGTCAAATTGGACACTCTTCTAACCTAAACTAAGCCTTTTGAAATAAAAGCAAACTCTTCCAAATCGAAATCAACTTCTGCATTAAACTAGAGACTCTACAAAACGGTTAGAACAATTTTTTGTCCAAGATAAATCTTAATATGATATTTTTTGAAGTTTTAATTTTCCCACCCAATAAGTGAGATTGTTTGAAATTCATAGGATTCTCATTTTTTTGTTGTTGAGGAAAAGTAAAAAAAGTGTTTGTGTTGGTATTGTTGTAAAAAAAGGTGTTGGTCCTATTTGCTCACTTGTCCTTTATTGATTTTTAGGCCATCAAATTGGGACATCCGATTTTTTCGTCCGAATTTTTACCGATAGCTCGGTTCTGTGGTAGGACTCTTGCTTGGTGTTATATGTCGTTCGGAAGAGAATGTCTTGCTCTATAAGAATTTGTATCGCGTTTATTGGCTCATGCTGATTCCTGTCGAATATCAACAACTGATCAAGGAGGAGTTGTTGGTGAAGATGATTTTTCTCTTTTTGGCAATTTGTTGATATTCGACAGAAATCAGCATAAGCCAATAAACGAGACATAGATTCTTATTGAGCAAGACATCCTCTTTCGACCGACATAAAATATCGAGGAAAAAAGTCCCACCACAGAGCAGGAGCTGTCAGTAAAATTTAGGCGGAAAAGTCGGACGTCCCAATTTGATGACCTAAAAATCAATAAAGGACAAATGAGCAAATAGCGCCAACACGTATTCTTATAGTACACAACGCTGTCTTCCAAATTCTATGAAAAACTGCTCAAAAAATTCAAAACCAAAGCGGAGAGAACAACTGCGCAGATGGCCACCGTTCACATTTTCACTTTTCACTTTAACGACCTAAACATTGACAAAATTCAGAACGAACAAGAAATGCAATACATGCTCTGATAGAGCAGATCATTCTCTTTCGAATGCTATAGCGCTATGCAAGAGACTGAAGTCGTTGAAAAAAGCGGCAGGGATTTATGGGACAACCTAATATTAGGTTGGTGCATAAGTTCTCGGACATTTGATCCCTCCTGAATTGAAAGCGCATTTTCCCGCCAAATTTCTCACATGAATCAACGCGTAAATGATCGATCGATAGAGAAAGGAAAGGGCTACAAAACCGTTCCTAACATTTACTTCTGCGTTGTCAACGTCAGCTGTTATGGCTAAGCAATTCATCCCAACTGAGACGCATATTCGGCACGTCATGTTATTCCTGCACCAATCTGGCCTCAATGCCAACGAATCGTGTCGTCGCCTGAAGGATGTTTACAACGAGAGTGCTCCTGCTCGAAGTACTCTGTACCAGTGGTTCTCGAAGTTTGCAGTTGGTGAATTCTCCGTTGAAGGGAATGAACGATAAGGGCGCCCGATGACACTGGATTTGGATGGCCTCCGAAGCAGAGTGGAGGCGGACCCATACCAACCACTCGCGAACTATCAAGCACTCCTGGTGTTCACTCAACAGTCGTTCGAGGATTGAAGTCGATTGGCAAGGTGAGAAAATTGGGTCGCTGGGTACCTCACGACTTGACACAACATGACATGGATCGCAGAGCCGATGCCGCTCTGTCTCTCCTTACCCTCAGACGTAGCCACGGATGGCCGGACAACCTTGTCACCGGGGATGAGAAGAGGATACTCTACTCTAATTATCACCGGCGTGCACAGTGGGTTGACGCAACTGGAGAGGCAGAGGACGCTCCGAAACCCGACCTTCACGTGAAAAAGGTGATGCTATGCATTTGGTGGAGCGTTCTCGGCGTAGAATACTGGGAGCTGCTGGACGAAGGGATAACAGTGACGGCAGAGGTTTACGTCAACCAACTGAGGAAGTTGAGGGCCCACCTTCAGACCACACGAGGAGAGCAAGTGAAGGCGTACTTTCAACACGACAACGCCAGACCGCATATTGCTAGAGCGACGGCGGCTGAGTTGGCGGACTACGGATGGAGCGTTCTTCCACATCCACCTCACTCACCAGATCTCGCTCCTTCTGATTTTCATTTGTTTTCAAGCCTTCAACGCAGTTTGGACGGCCAGCAATTCAGGAACCGAGAGGATGTCAAGGAGGCACTGCTCACATTTTTCGAACCACAACCGGCCACGTTTTGGAGAAAAGGCATCCATGACTTACCAGCACGTTGGCGAAAGACAATTGATGCAAAGGGTGGTTACTTCAAATGGTTTGATATTGTTGTTCGTATGTTGTGATGATAAATATTTCATGCCCCAAATGTCCGAGAACTTATGCACCAACCTAATAGAAGCCGGGTAAGGCGGTCAATATCTTTGTTGCACGCTGTTGGGCCGAGCCAGTTCTAACCTCTGCAGACGGCCTACTCGAGGTTCATTTAAAAATGGCCAGTGTTTTCCGTTTCTCCAAGTACTGTTGTTCCAGGCTGTGGTGTTGTCTACAAAATATAACATAGAATTAGCATAAAGTGGCAGTTGGAAACGCATCTAGGTCCCGCGTCAATAGGATTATCGGGTCATACTGACGTACTCCACTGGACACGTGTTCCAGTTACTCGGCAAGTGTACGCATCCTGACTGGTCTTCTACCCAACGCTACGCAAGAAGTTTTACCTTGTGACCCAGTTTTATTTCTATCGTGGGTGCGAACGCTTCACTTACGTAGCTTCCCTACTTTGAACACTTCATCTATTTTCACGTCAAATTGCACCCTCTTCTAACAAGGAAAGGTTCCCATCTCATGGTGAGCTTTTGCGATGCTATTTTGACAGGATGTAGGGCCCTGTGAGCGGAGTCCAGAAGCACAGTCAGTTTTTGCTTTTTTTAAAGACCTGAAAAGAGGTGTGAAAACGTGAGCGCAACAATCGTCAACTTCCACGACACCCCACGAGATGTGCATCGTTGGCGCAGTCGGTAGGAGCGCCGCCTAATAGGAGCGCACTAGCGGACTTTTGGGTTCGAGTCCGCGTACTGCCAATACTTTTGCACGTTTTGGTTTGTTGTTATTACGCTTCTCATGATCACAGGAGGCGATTTTAGACCATCAGTGCTTACAACAAACCAAGGCTGTCTATTTGCACCTTCATATGTGCTAGTTTTTCAACTATTCATATCTGTGCCGCCACCATATCATGCCGTATCACCAATGATACCGTAATTGCACACAAATACGCCTATCTCACGGTTGAATATAATGAACCCGGGCCATTTTGGTAGAAATGTCGGTAAGTCTTGCTTGTATTCTACAATCGAAAGAAAAGTCACGGGTGGTACCCTTTTTGTATAATATTTTATCCCAGTTACCTACTTTCAATATATGACCTTCTCAGCTGCATGTAATTAGCTGTATATTCCGGATGGAAAGTAGTTAGCCGACAACACGTTCAGGTGAGAACGACATTTTTAGTACACTTAAGTAAAGATATGGCCTGGGTTCATAATATTCAACCGTAAGATAAGCGTATTTGTCTGCAATTACGGTATCATTGGTGATACGGTATGATATGGTGGCGGTACAGATATGAATAGTTAAAAAAGACTGGCACATATGAAAGCGCAAATAGACAGCCTTGGTTTGTTGTAAGCATTAATGGCCTAAAATTGCCTCCTGTGACTATAAGAAAGCGTAATAATAACAAACTAAAACGTGCAAAAGTATTGGCAGTACGCGGACTCGAACCCAAAAGTCCGCCAGTGTGCTCCTAAGAGGCGGCACTCCTACCGTCTGCGCCACCGAGGCACGTCCAATGCCGTGTCGTAGAGGTTGAATAGTATTGTGCAGACGTTTTCACACCTATTTTTCAGGTCTTTAAAAAAGCGTTTAGCAAAAACTGACTGTGGTTCTGGACTCTGCTCACAGGGCCCTACATCCTGTCAAAATAGCTTTTGTTCTCATTATTCATCATCCGGTAAATGACCGTTAAATACTTAACACTTACTAAAAGCATTAGTCGTGTACAAATTGACTACTGTGGGCACGCAAGCACATAATAATAACTACCCGATGTGTGCAAAAATTATGGCAAAACAGGAGGTCGAACCGTAGAAGCCAATCGGTGCGGCCGAGAGGCCAAATCGCTATCCACTGCGCCAGCCAACCACATTCGGTTGGGTGGCAGCAGGGTATGATGAACTTCACGCTCACGCTTCCACACGCCTTTTTCGACTTCAGACGAGCATTTCGATAAAATCAATTACGGTTTGGGACTCTCCATACGGGACACGACATCCTGTAAAGAATTTGTCGCAAAAGCTCACCGCCATTTTGAAGACTCTCCTTGTGAGAGAAGGTGGCGAAACGAAAATCATGGTCGTTTTCGCTTTACGATGAGGACAGAGCTCATTGAAATATTTGAAAATTTTGCACAAATTTGGAGCAATTTTCAATGTTTCTATCCCTGCCATAAAAGGCTCGTCCGTCACCTCCCACTACGCCCCCCCCCCCCGCTATCTGATGCTCAACTCGACCAGCGGCGTACCTTACCGCACAGAAAAACCCCTCTCATCGCATTCAATTCGCCTTGAAAATTCGTCCTCCGTCGACGAGAAAAGTTCGAAATTTTCGTGCCGATGACCTTTTCGTGCACGGTGACGACAAACTGCGCAGCCTTGAAACCGCTGTGCACAATTACCGCTACCCTCGGCTCCGGTGCTTATCTGATGATTTCGGCGGCGGCGTTCGCTTCTCACCACCACCTCAATCCCCTCTTCCACTCGGCCACCCACGCATTCGGCACTAATTAGCCCTCTGTGCTGTCATCGTCGTCTTCATCAGTAGCATTATGCAAATCGTCGCCGATGCGCTTCGCGTCCCTACTGACCGATTCATTCGTAGTGCTGTCACAGCCTTCACATGTTCTTGATTCTGAGCCATATTCTTGGGAATAATACTTCATTTCTCCCAACCAGCTGGTGGTGCCGTCTAGTGCATGGTAATTCTCGCTTCGTTAAAACGATTTTTAGCAAAACGCTTAATTCGACGGTGGACTGCTGTTCGGCACGCGCCAGGCGGATCTTTACTGCTCCACCTCAAACTTGGGTAATTAAACCTTTACTGTATATCTATACCACCTTCACGTCGAATTGGACACTCTTTTAAGTTGGCTTATGACTTTTGAAATCAAATCGAAGTCTTCAAATCAAAACGAACTTCTCTCTGATATCATCCGTCCACAGCCAAGCCTGCTTGTCGACCCAACGCCGTCCAGGCTCCGTTGTGCCGAGTTCGAGGCGTGCAGCCCGAGTTATCGCTTCGGTAGTCTCTTTCCAGGTTTCGTCGACGGTTGTTACTGTCGGCAACCGAATGCGAGGAATAAGAGCTGCATCTTTCTCGCTCAACCGCCACCACTTGATCCTTGCTGGACCGCATTACTCGACCTGTCTCAGCCTCCGAGGGACAAACTGCAGATCAGCGGACGACGTTCTGTGGCAGCCGTCTCACACGGCACTCACACGTCTTCGCGTCTGACACCTAACAAGGGCGTAGTTAATCTGCGTTTTGTCGTTCCCGCTATAAAACGAGATGAGGTGGGAGTCACGCTTTCGAAATTTGGTGTTCACGATGATGAAGTCGTGCGAGTCTGCATACTCAAGTATGCGCTCACCATCGGCGTTTCGTGACCCATAACCAAAACCACCATGTCAACTGTAGCCATCGTTCGTTGCTCCGATGTGACTATTAAGGTCACCAGCCCCAACAATCATATCTTCTGACGGCATTTTCGCCGT
Organism: Heligmosomoides polygyrus bakeri; assembly: GCA_947359475.1. NCBI lineage: Eukaryota > Metazoa > Nematoda > Chromadorea > Rhabditida > Heligmosomidae > Heligmosomoides > Heligmosomoides polygyrus. The sequence goes on from OX375866.1 coordinate 2,175,932, forward strand.
TTTCTCATCAAGCAGGGACCAGAGCTCGTCTTTGGTTTGCTCGGAACAGCCAGTCTGCGGAGCATATGCAGAAAAGAAGTGACATCGTCGCTCTTCTACGGCGACAACAATCTTCATCAAGCGGTCATCGAAACGTTCTACGCTTGCAATCGCGTCACGGAAACGCTCGGAGACGATCATACCGACACCACTGGTGGTCCTGGGACTGCCACACAGAACGGCCTTGAAGCCGCGGCCAATGTCCCTTGACTTGCAGCAGGACCACCTCGTCGCCTGTACCGCACAGAGGTAAACTCTTCTACGCTCCAGTGCTTCAACCAACTCGCACGAGCGGCCCGTCAACGTACCCACATTCAACGTTGCTACGCGGGTCCTGCCTACGTTACGGGACTTTCGGACTAGCTCAGTTGCCCCCCGATGCCGTCCTCGCATCAGGGACCCTCGCATACTTCTCACACTCGCCGGACTTTGCGAATGCGCGTCGGCTCCCGCTGACGACGTAACATTATCTCGAGAACTCTGTAACGTCATCAACCGTATGATGTGACACAAAATGTTCGTAGGCCAGCCTGTCACTAGGGCCTGTCGCCTGCATTCGACTGTCCGTGATTAGCTCGGCTTGCAAAGGCAAGCAGTTTCCAGTGGCACCACGTGGAGGAACGGACGTCGTCACCATCCTCCGACATTGCAGTAAATGAGAAAAGCGTAGCGCACTCCAAGTGTCACTGAACAAACGCGAAGTTCAGCTTATAAAACGATGCGCTCCACTGACACCGACTGGCACCGCACATTCAAAGTTCACCAGAAGAGTTCCAAGGAGTGGGTCCCTGGGTCAGTGTGATGTATGTGTGTGCTCGTCAAAGCGGCTAGTACTTGTGAATCAGCGCCCGATGGATCATCGCCGGTGTCCGTCGTCAAACACACAGCCACAGCTATTCATTAATTCCACAATGGAGTACGATCGCTGACTCATTCCACATGAATAATGCCGACCAGCACTCGTCGCCGCCGTACAGTGCAGCGAGACCGTTCTTCTGCACGTCGTCGGAGCTCGTTGGCTTCAGTCGATTCGCAGGTGTTACTATACACTAATATCTACCATTTTCACATCGAATTGGACACTCTTCACGTCACTGCTCATCTCCATCAAGTTCCCCTTCCTCACCTCAAGACCAGTACGTTTGGATACAAATTTCACTTGATTTGTGAAACTGGTTCTTGTTCTCGATTGAAGGCTCCTCACATTTAAAATTAAAATTGAAGCATTATATGTGTTGATCTGTTGAGGTTTCCTTCTTTCTCCTTTTTTTATTCAGTGATTCGTGATTTCAATTATTCGTATCCGGTTGTTTCCTTATTCGTTTAAGCCACATTTTTGCGCAAATAAATAAATAAATAAATAAATTGGACACTCTTCTAGGCTACCTAACAACAACAAAAAATCAAAGCAAAGCTCGTCGAAATCAAAACGACTTCTTCTACATTAAACTAAATAAAAGGATAATAAGGATGAAGGGCGGCGTTATTCAATCCTCTTAGGGATGCGCCACGCATTCTACTTCTACGGGATGTCGTGGAGGCGTGTTGAATGTGTATTTGGCCATACAATGAATTGCGGTGCGCAGCCGATGAACAAGTCAGTGCTTTATCCTTCCCAGACAAGTATGGTACCAATTCACCGACCCCAGAGGGATGGAAGGCTTGGTTGCCTGGGCGGGAAATCCGAACGAGGAACCTGGTATCGGATGCACGCGACAGCCGGCGCCTCCTCCGACTGCGCTCCACGCGCCCCACATTAAACTAAATACTCTCCAAAAAATCTAATTTTTAAATCAAAGAGAATTTTGCTATGGTTTCCTTGAAATTTTAATTCACTTACTCAAATCCAAATCAAAACGACTTCGTCTACACTAAACTAAATACTCTCCAAAAAATCTAATTTTTTAATCAAAGAAAATTTTACTATGATTTCTTTGAAATTTTAATTCACTCTCAAAAAATAGTGAACACTTTGTTTAAAGTGAAATTAAATTTTTTATTTTTATGAAAAAAGCTATGGTTTAAAACATATTTTAAGCAGTGGGAAGGCGTGCATTTTTTAGTGCCAAAAACGAGATTGCGCCATGCTCTCGTCCTAAACGTCGCGATTTTTATTCGATTGATAGCAAGCAAAATTTTTGCTTGCATGAAGTATCACACTTGTAAATGAAATAAAAAAACACAATTGTAAAAAAACATAAACGTATTCTTTGATGCTTCATTCAAGCAGCAACTCATTATTCTTCCCAAAAAAATTTCATTCCAGCAGCCAAATTAGAAAAATTGAAAAAGTTATACAAAGTAAGTGTAATAATTTTATCAAATTCTTATTTTTCTAAATGATTGCTACCTCGTTGCGCTTTAAACCTAAATTTAACTTATTATTTTTTCTTAAAAAATAAAAATTTTATAAAACAATTATACTTATTCGGGCAGCTGAAGTAAAAATTTCAGAAAAAGTTATAACAAACTTTCCTGGAACAAAAAATTATTTCAACCATCTTGAAGAGTCTGCAGTTTAACATGGAAGAAGCTCGCCTCAATTTAGAAGACGTTCAGTTTGTTTTCAAAATCATTAGGATAGCTCAGAAGAGTATCCAATTTGATTTGAAAAGTGTCCAGTTCAGAGCCGAATTCTTCTGAGCCAACCTAAGGTTTTTAAACTCGAAGCGAACTCCTCTTACAGGCCAAACTGCAAATTCTCTGAGATGTTAGAATATGTTTTTGTTTAAGGAAAATCTGGTGTAATTTTCTTCTTTCTTTTCTAAAATTCATCTGGTCCAGTGAAGGTAACACATTTATGAGAATTTTGTTTTTCGAAGAACACGCCCACTTTGTTGTTTCATGTAAGCAGCACGCTTACGCTATCAAACGAATTAAAATCGCAGCGAGCTAGTCGAGTGCTTAGCGCGATCTCTCCCTGTACATCGATTACTGTAAATAAATTGGACTATCGGTTTAATTACCCAAGTTTGAGGTACCTCCATGACAAACAACACACCAAACACAAACAGCTATTGCACCAGAAGAGTATCAGATTCTATGCCCTAACGCTGCTTATAGGCGAACTCCTACCATCTTCAGAAGGTTGCTTCGTGTGCCGTTGCCTTTTCGGGAAGAAAATTCTGCTCATTGCTGTTCGTCCTTGTAATGAAATCTGTGCGGGTATAACAACAGTGGGATACGCCGTGTACTCTACTGCTACATGGTAACGCGGAGGACATTTCACTTTAAAGCATAGAAAGGCAGCTATCATTCAAAGTAGTACAAGGAGAGATCGCGCCAGGCAGCAAACCCAGTTCGCTGAGACCTTTATTCGGTTGATAGTGTAGGAGCTATTAGGTTGTAACGAAATAAATGGCACTGAACCACTGTAAATTTAAACAGTTAATATCTCGGCTTGTAGGCAAGTTTATTAATCGAAATAAAAACCTTCTGATTCTACACATCTTTGCCAACGTGAAGCAAGCTTTTTTATCCCAGTAGCATAAAAATCAGAAGTTCTGGAATTGACGAAATCTTCGAAGGCACTTTCGGCATCCTGTTGGTATTTGAATATTTTCCCTACCAAGAAGTCGCCAAGATGCTTGAAGAAATGGTAGACTGTTGGGGAGAGGTCGGGAGAAAACGGAGGATGTGGTAGAGTTTCAATGCTCAGCTCATTCAATTTCTGCAACGTCATTCGTGCTACATGGGGGCGAGCATTGTCGTGCAGAAGGAGAACTCGCCTTCGGTTTACCAAGGCCGGCCGGATATCCTTCAACTTTTTCATCATTTCTTCAATTTCAATGCAGTACTTCTCTGCCGTGATGGATTCACCGGGAGGGAGGAAGCTGTGGTGAATAATTCCCAGCGAACACCACCATACTGTCACCATTACTTTCTTCTGGTGCAATTCCGGCTTCGCAAAAACCTTGGGGCTCTCATCGCTGTCCACCCACTGTGCCCATCGTTGCCTGTTGTTGTACATTATCCATTCCTCGTCACAGGTTACGATGCGATCAAGGAATGGGTCCGTTTCGTTCCGTAGAAGCAGTGCGGACGAGGTCTCAGATCGTCGGTTTCCTTGCTCCTCAGACAGCTCGTGAGGCACCCATCTTTCCAGCTTTTTGGTCCTTCCGATTTCCTTCAGATGCCGGGCAGCTGTGTTGTGACTGACGCCAAGAACCTTCGCTATCTCCCTGGTACCTTTGTGTGGATCCTCCTCTACCACATCTCTCAGCTTGTCCTCATCAACATCACTATGCCTCCCACGACCTTCATGTTCTTCCAAGCTCTCATCTCCATTCCGGAACTTCTGATACCAACGATACGCCGTCCGAATTGTGGAACATCCTTGACCGAATGCGGCGTTGATCTTCTCGTCCGCCTCCTTAGCTGTAGTGCCCAGCTTGAATTCATACAAGTAAATGCCTCGGATTACCCTCTTGTCCATCTGCAAAAAAGTCAATAAAACCCTAAAGTTTTCTCACTTTTACATAGAAAATTTGGTACTCACCGGTAGAGCAAAGTTTGCGCTTCTAATCGATATGCCACATGTTACGGTTTGTTCTTGATCAAACGCGTAAAGACGCGCCAAAAAATGGCGCGAGCCAGTGCCATTTAATTCGTTACAACCTAATAGGTTGGTGAAAAAGTCTTGCAGCAAAAATTTTGAAATTTTTCAAGGTTTATGAGGAATTTCCATACACTGTTTGGTGCCACATAGTTGTAGCACAAACATTCTAGAGTATTTCGCATGCGTGGCAATTTGCTTCTGAGGGCATATAAATGCTACGATTGCAAAGAAGGCTGACCGACTCCGTGACTCGGACAAGGCTTCGCGACTGACTAGCGCTCAGTATGTCCTTGTTCGTTTTCGTAATAAGGACTTTCTCGAGAGTGTCGTCACGGGAGATGAATCTTGTGTCTTCTTCGTTAACCATACTCGGAAGGCGCAGTGGCTCCCTTAAGGAGAACCACCTTCGAAGCAAGCAAAAGCGGACATCCACCAGAGGAAGGTAACGCTGTGCTGTTGATGGGATTCTCGAGGAATGCTCTATCATGAACTCCTTGACGGCAGCACCGCAGTAACAGCGAAGCGAACATCTACGCTACCCAACTGCAGAAGCTGAGCGAGGCCATGTCGCGGAAACGGCGAGGGCAGAAGAATGTCTACCTTCTTCACGACAATGCTCGCCCCAATTGCAAGTTCGCCTTGCCAGAAGTTGCAGGAGCTTGGATGGGAGGTGCTGCTCCACCCATCGTATTTGCCAGATCCTCTCCCATCGGAATACATCCCCTTCCGAGCTCCCAAGCAACATCTAAGGGGTAGGTGCTTCAACGACCGAACCGAACTCGAATCCGAGGTGGAACACTTCTTCGAGTCACAGCTGACTTCATTCTGGAAGAAAGGGCTTCATGATCTCCCCATAGATGGCGGAAGGATGTAGATGTATACGGTAGTTACTTTGTAGATTGAGGTCGCTCACAGAAGAAGCACTAAAATTTTGAAAAAAAAACGCTTCGGTGCAAGACTTTTTCACTAACCTCATACATGATGTGTGTTATTCACAATTGTTCTTGTTGTAGCACTCTCTGAAGTGCTGTCTTCAATGTCATGCCGATTTGCTGCTGCTCTAAAGCAAAACTTCACCTAATACTTTGATCTTCAAAAAAAAACAGAAATTTTTATAAAAATTTTACACTTTGTGAAACTTTTAATTTTTTAGCTCACCTGCACCAGTAAGTGTAATGAATTTATGAAACTTTTATTTTTTAGAGAAAAATATTTAAATTAAGATTTAACAAGGTAGCAATCGTTTAGTACATTAAAAGACGAGATCGCGCCATGCACTCGAAAACTCGTCTCGGTTTTAGTTTGATTGATTGTGCAAATGCTTCGTACATGAGGTAACAAAGTGTTTGCGCTCTTTACAATCATTTTTGTTGTACCGTTTACAATTGTGAAACGCCATGCAAAAACAGAGATTATGTTATCAATTGAAGGAAAATCACGAAGTCTTGGACAAGGGCATGGCGCGTTCTCTTCTTTTGGTAGTAAAAATGGCCGCCTTCGTATTCTTCAAAAGGAGATTAAACCGTGTTTTTCCTCAAAAAATTAAAATCTTACACAATTTCAAACAACACTTATTCGGTAGGTCAAAAAATTAATTAAAACTTCAAAGAATGTCTTGCTAAATCCTCCTTGAGCAAAAAATTATTCTGACTTTTTTGGCGAGTCTCTAGTTTAATGTGAGAGGAACTCGTTTCGATTAGGACTGCGTTCAGTTTGTTTTTAAAAGAATTTATTTATTTACCAGCGTCGGTTGCGGGCTTCGCCCGCACCCGACTCTGGCCGGGCGTGCCACGCTAGGCTAGCCGGCTTCGCCGGCGTCGTGTGTGGTGAGCCATGTGGGGCCACGCTAGGAATGCTTCCTTACCCAGCGACGGCTGCCGGCTTCGCCGGCAACCGACGCTGAGTAAGGAAGCATCCCTAGCGTTGATAGCGAAAAAGTGCAGAAAAGAGTAACCGGCAGTCATTGTGCACAATGGAGAGAGATTCGGTATTTTTAGGACAGATTCGTCAACAGACAACAGGGTAATGGTCAAGGTAGGGCTGTAGACATAGAGGAAAATTGAACGGAAAAAATGCCATCTGCGATGCAAAATAATAGTAAAAATGTGCAAAAAAGAGCAGCAGGTTGTCATACTGCACAGTGGAAAAGGATTCAATTTATTATGGAGTCGTAGCTTCCCTGGTATTGGGATAGTGGTAAAAGTATGGCGGCAAACATAGAGGTAAATTGAAACAAAAACGGCGTTTGTGAGGCAAAATAGCAAAAAAGTGCAGAACGGAGCAACCCGTTGTCATACTGAACAGTGGAAGAGGATTCAATTTCTGTAGTAGCAGCAACCCTGGTAGTGGGGTAATGGTAAAAGTATGGCGGTAAAAATAGTGGAAGGTTGCACCACACAGGAGAGCTGGGAAGGAACACTGAGGTATGGCCACTAGACACGTATTGGGAAGAAACCTCTTTCGAAATCACCCTACGTCAGGCAGTCGATGGCAGGCGATGGTAAACAACATTGGTGGACAACTGTCAAGCGTCTTCGTTTGGACAACTGGCAACCGCACCGCAAACTTGGGTGATTAAACCGGCTGGCTGGCCAGTGTACGAATTGCGGGTGGCTAACATCGGACAAAAAACCCTTCCTCTTTTATATATGGGGGGATTTATTTATTTATTTATTTATTGCCAATTCGAAAAAAATACACTGTAAAGAATTAGGCTTCTTTAGAAAAGCGTTGAATTTGACGTGAAAATGGGATGGTATACACACCATTTTCAAGTCAAATTTCGCTTTCCAAATTAAACTGAATACTTTTCAAATCGAATCGGACACTAAGCATCTTGGCGAATTTGAAATCAAACTGAACATTTTCTAAGTCAAACGAGCTTCTTCCAGATGCAGCTACAGATCCTCCAACACGGTTAAAATAACTTTTGTTTAAGCAAAATCCAAAGTAAAACTTTGGGAATTTTTTAAAATTCACCTGCCCCAACACGTAAACATACTGTTTGAAATTTCATAACAATTATTTTTAAGAAGAAATAATGAATTAACTTTTGTTTTAAAAGTTCACAAAAGCAGCAGTCATAGAACGTATTCAGTAAAAGAGATTGTGTGCACTCGACTAGATCGTCACGATTTCTATTTGATTAATAGTGTAAATGCTGCTTAGTAGAAACAGTAAAAGGTAAAGAATAAAGAACGGCGTTACTCAATCCCTTTTGGAATACGCCACGCATTCCACTTCTAGGGATGTCGTGGAGGCGACATGAATGCGTATTTGGCCATACAATGACTTGCAGTGGCCAGTCGATGGACAAGTCAGCGCTTTATCCTTTACAGACAAGTCTGGTACCAATTCACCGACCCCGGAGGGATGGAAGGCTTGGTTGGCCCAGGCGGGAAGTCCGAACCAGGAACCTGGTATCGGGTGCAGGCGACAGCCGGCGCCTCCTCCGACTGCGCTACACGCGCCCCTTGAAACAGCAATGTGAGGATATGTGTGTGGGTGCGCATGCGCAGGTATTTTGTCTCACAATTTCTTCCGCGAATTTCCTCAATAGCCTTCAGCAAATTCAAAGCCGAAGGAGGTGCGGTGTGAGGGCACACGAAAACCTCACAAATTGGGGTTGCCCCCCTCGGATTAGGAGGATTGGACCCAGATACGGTCGGTCTCCAATCGTAGCGTCGCACGTCCTGCTTCTTTGTACGCCTAGCTCCATTCCTCTTCAAATAGAAACCCGCCCCACGTATTCATGTTCGTGGTGCTTCTTGAATTCGTTCCGGATCGGAGGCCAGCTGCGTGAAGCAGATGGCTGTAATCCAAACCCTACACGGTCGCTGAAAAATTGGATCCGGCCGACATGATTTCCATCCTGCTCCGGCGGAAATCTCATCGGTCTATGAATTAATTTAGTTGAATTCTTCTTGTAAAAAGGATAAGGCTGAGAGAGCCGTTGCTCAATCCGTTTTTGGTTTGCGCCATGCATTCCATTTCTATGGGGTATCTTGGGAGAATTTCAAACGTTTACCTGTTCTAAAATGGCATTTTCCTGACTATGAGAGGCCTCCGGAGTTCCAAGCCTCGTCGACGTTTGAAGATCAGAAACGATGTCGCATGGACCAAGTCGTCGAAAATTGGGTGGGCCGGTCACGTAATGCGCTTCGCGGACACCCGCTGGACGACAGCCATATACCGACTGGATTCCGCGGGATGTCGAAAGAATACCAGGACGCCCACTAACGCGTTGGTCGGACTTCTTCGTTAAAGGCTTGAACGACCGATATGACGCTCTTCGTGTCCCTCGAGCGAGGTGGATCTACTGGAGCACTCTGGCACGCGACAAGGACGAATGGAGACGCTGCTGGCGCCCACTCGAGCAACTCGATGATCACGTGACGACAGATGATACAGAAGATACGATGACATATGTTGGCCAGCGATGAACAAGACAGTGTTTTATCCTTCCCAGTCAAATCTAGAGCCAATTAACTAACCCTTGAGGTATGGAAGGCTTATTTTCCTTGGCGGGGTTGGTGCCAAGAACCCTGAAAAAAGTGGCGCAACAGCCGGCGCCTCCTCCAACTGCGCTAAAAAACTTGGCCATCAATTCAGGCTGAAAAATGAATGGTAAAGACACTGCGCTAGTTGCTTTCCCTTATAATGCAGCCCTGCCCCTTTTTCTTCATCTGGTTTGATTCTGCCGACAAAGGCTTCCATACCTACCATACCTCTGGGGTCGGTAAATTGGCACTGGCGAACGATAAGGAGGATCAAGACGACGCTGAATTTCCCTCTGCCAACAGCAACCCCATTGACAATCGATCACCCGCGCAGGAGCAATCGACGTCCTCATTCGTCCTTGTCGTGTGCCAAATTGGCCCGGCGTGTCTTGTTGGCTTAATGGACATTAAAGGCATTTCGGAGCCGTTCACGAACTAGTCCAACTTAAGCCTTAATAGGCAAATAGCTTCCTTCCTGGTGTTTTGAGGTTACCTTTTTGGCTATCGAGGGTGCAACTGCCAAGATTACAGGTGTTATGTGATTGGCCCACCCAATTTCGACAACTTCATCCAAGCGGCAGAGTCTCAATTTCTCGACGCTAAGCTTCATTACGTCTTATCAAGTCTTCTTGATAAGCATACTTGAGGAAGATGTGCTTAACATCGTGGATTTCCTAGTCCGTGGGGGTCACCACAGAGAAAGGGAGTCGAGCGAATAGCCATGACAGCCATCAACAGGTAGGAAATTGCTGTACCCTACCACCCCATGAACACGTAGGAAAACCTCGAGCTTCATTCATCTCCGTGTATTTCTAACTTTGTTTTTGCCACCGCTGTTAAAACTGGGGAACAAAATGATTTTTTCGGAGTAGGAGTGCATTCAACTTCGCGCCACGATCGGGTTCCTTCTTTTATGGTCCATTACCGCTATCGTTAGTCGCTTCCCCTTTCTATTTCATCTATTCTATGAGGCATGGTAGCACAGTCGAAGGAGGCGCCGACTATCGCGGCATCTGATTCCAAGTTCTTTGGACTTCCTTCCCGTCCAGGCCAACCAAATAGAATGCGTGGCGCATTCCAAAAAGAACTGATTAATGTCATCCTTTATCCGATCATACAGCTGGAATATGTGCAGAAAACAACTGAAAATTGTTTAGACGTCAATACCCCTCAAATCTCAACCAGTCAATTGAAATGCAAAATCACTGCAGTACACGAGAACTGATCCCCCGACCTTACTCACATGAAGCAACCCCACTATCCACTGCGCTCCGCGCCGCTTGCCCTCAGTGGGCGTATAGGTGACCCCAGCGCTCGTGAGGAGCCGCACCGTCGATTCCACAGTAACTTCCAGGACTCCCTACTCCTTGGGTTTAACGCCTTAGCGAAAAGGAAACATATTTTTATACTAACTGAGGTCTGGAGATTCTTCCTGTATGGCTCGCTTTCCCCGCTCAGGCATACGCTTTAGGCCATTTCCTTGTAAGTGTAACATCTTCTTTGACCGAGGTAGTTCGAGCCCCTCAGTCTTTCATTCACTTCCTTTCCCCTTTTGTTCTTTCCCGGATCGATACGTGTGAAGCAGATCGTTTTCTCCTCCGTTCTCCCCACGCTTTCCTCCCGTACACGGAGCCGTTTCGGGGCTGCCTTGGCTAGGAGGGTTTCGCGCACGGCCATCACGCGGCCTTTTACGGCCGCTTTTTCATTGTCTTCGCGAAGATTGGGACGATTTTCGGTCGTCGAGTGACACTGTGAGGACAGCCCCCACCTAGCGGGGTCTATTGTCCATTTGGCTGGATATACCCGTGGTGCGGAGGTGCTGCGGATGTAATTTGCCTAATGACACAGATTGTCGTGTGATTGGGGCCGTAATGCGTCGTCGCTGATCAACGAAGCGAACTGGCGCCTGGGTTCTCCACACACCAGTCAGCCAGATGACCAGTGTCATCCGATCCACAGGAGCGGAACGCTCACCTCATGTTGCTTCTGGAGGCCAGCTCTGCTCTGTTCGACTTTTTCTGTTGTTTTTCGCTGTTTATGCAATTATTACTCCGCTAGACGACTACGCACTGGGTAATTATATTGCATATAGCTGTTGTCTATGCCGCATCGACTACCAAGGGAAGGGTCTGAAGCGTATGTCTGAAAGGGGGGGGGGGGGGGAGCGCGTCATATAGGGAGAATCCTCGCCCCTCAATTACCACGAAAATGTGTTTATTTTCTGCCAAGTCGATAAACCCAAATAGTAGGGGGTCACAATAGGATACGGCGCAGCAGCATTTGGGGGTCTTGTACGCCCGCGATGCCTCGCAGCCAGTGGCTCGGAGCGCAGGTGGGTAGAGGTTTGACTCGTGCGTGGGAGGTTGGGGGTTTGGTTCCTCTGCGTGGCTGCACTTTTGCATTTCAACTGATTGGTTGAGATTTGGGGGATTCTGACGTCTCTACCATCTTCAAACGTTCTCGCATTTTTCCAGCGGTACGTTGTGGTATTCAACATGGTGATGTATAAATGTTCAGCACCAGTGATACACAGGTACAATGTGCATGAAGCACCACTGGGCACCTTACGGGTAGCGTATAAAGGCTACAGGCTCCTCATAGTCTGTTTCCATACATGGACCAAAGGTCTCGGGAAAAACCATCCTGCTCGGATTTTCAAAGGAGACCACGTTGTGACGTCGGAGGTGGTTCAGATGAGAAACGAGGTGTGCAGACCCCGCAAATTAAGCTAATCGGCATCGATACACTCTTTCCCTCATGTCTGCCTGTCACCTTGAAATCAGAGGTCTGCTGAAGGTTTTCTAGAACCTAACACCAACAATGTCCGCCGACGGTCGAGTGGTGATCCACCTGCTCACGCTGAAGTGTGGCCCACCTTTAGACAAGGAATCTTCGAGGGAAGAAATCAAGGTGGCCGAACGGATGGCCAGCATACTCAAGGACTTCTAAGCACGTCAACTTGAAGTTGACGAAGACGAACAGCTGGAAGTGGTGGAAGAAGAAGGAGAAGATTGGGATCCGCAAGATGAACTGATGGACCTGGAGAGGCAAGCAAACAGTGGGCATATGGTAACGTTTTCGGGTGAAACTCTTGTTTCGGAGGAAAGGTACGTCTTCAATTGGATTTCGATTGCGTGCTCATAACCATGGAAGAAGACACCGCGATTCACTACACAAGCACTTTGTACCTGTGTATCACTGGTGCTGAACATTTATCACCATGTTGAATGCCACAGCGTGCAGCTGGAGAAATGCGCAGAAAACGTCTGAAAATGGTATAGACGTCAGAATCACCCAAATCTCAACCAATCAGTTGAAATGCAAAAATGCAGCCACGCAGAGGAACCGAACTCCCAACCTCCCTCGCACAAGTCAACCCTCTACCCACCTGCGCTCCGAGCCACTGGATGCGGACGCATCGCGGGCGAACAAGACCCCCAGACGCGTGCTGCGTCGTATCCCATTGTGACCCCTACTCCTTGGGTTTAGCGAATTGCCTTCGTGGTAATTGAGGGGTGAGGATTCTCCCTAAATGACTCGCTCCCCAGACGACGTCAGACACACGCTTCAGACCCTTCCCTTGTAAGTGAATATCTTGTCTCCTAAGGGATTGTATCCACTCCTTTGGAGAAGGACTTCTCAGTTGGATAGTTATTCTCTGCTTATTGGTTTGAGCTTTTACTTTTTAGGTACAACTTCGATCATTTTAAGGTTTGCAGTGTTTGAAGTTGAAATCGCTTAGCTATTTTATTTGATGCACTCGCACAACGGTGGCGCAACCGGTGGGGGGGGGGGGGCGACTTCGCGACGTTCTGAATCGATTTCTTGTTTATCATCGAGGTAATTCGAAAGGGAGGTCACCTACGGTGGGCGAGTGCAGCATAGTCGGAGGAGGCGCCGGTTGTTGAGTGACCCGATTCCAGGTTCCTGGTTCAGATTTCCCGCCAAGACCAACCAAGCCTCCCATTTCTTGTTGGTCGGCGAGTTGGTTCCTGACTTCTCTGGGGAGGATAGCCCACCGACTTGTTCATCGGCTGGCCACCGTAAGTCATTGTACAAGCTAAATACGCATTCAAATCACTTCCATGACATCCCGAAGAAGTAGAATGCGTGGCGCACCCCAAATGGGATTGAGTTACGCCGTTCTTCATCCTTTATGTATTCTTTTACGAATTATCTCTGAACCCTTGTGAAGCTGAAAAAGAATTCTATTTCCATTATTTGTTTTTTCTTCTTTTCATTTAAGTGTTTTTTCACAATTTAGGTGAGTAATAATAAAAATAAATAAATTACTGGACAAAGGTTGGCATTGATTTATTCCCTTTCAAGATACACCACGCGTTCTACATCTGTGTGATGAAGGGAAGAAATCTGAGTGGATATTCGGCCTATAGGATGCGTGGTAGCGCAGTCGGATGAGGCGCCGGCCGTTGCATGCAAGCGATTCCAGGTTCCTGGTTCGGATTTCCCGCCCAGGCCAACCAAGGCCTGATGGGTCGGTGAACTGGTACCAGACCTGTCTGAGAGGATAAAGCATTCGGCTGTCCATCGGCTGGCCACTGCGAGTCATTGCGTAGGTCAAGTACGCATTCGAATTAACTCCAGGACATCCCGCAAGAATAGAATGCATTGCGCATCTCGTTCATTAGATCAGGGGATTAGCTAACCTCGATCTTTATCCTTCATGGATAGGGTGGCGACTTGCAGTGGCTGGTCGGTGGAAAACTCACATCGTTGAACCTCCCTGATGACAAGTGTTGGCCTGGACGGAGTCTGAACCAACGAATCGAGTTTGGGGTGCAGATGGAAATAGGCGTCTACAGTACCGCCCCTGCATTTTAGTTTTTGGGCGGAATAAACGCAAAAAAAAACGCCGTTTTCGTCGTTTTCCCGTCACTCTCTTCAATGGGCCCAAAAAAAAAAGATGTTGCCTTCCAGATCCGATTCGAGCGACCTATCCAATGATGTAGGTGTCATACAGTGGTTTTAGAAAAAAAGATTTGAGACCTATAAAACCTGAACCCTGCCGGTGCAATTAGCTCGAGCGATAGGAGAAGGGTCGCCGATGTCAGGCTTTATAGGCCACCAAAACTATACCTTTCTAAAGACACTGGACGATACCTACATCAGTGGATAGACCATCCACATTTGATTCGGGTGGTAACTTTTATTTTTTGAACGCTCCACTTCGAAGGGAATTATGGGAAAACGACGGTTTTTTTGCGTTTATTCTGCCCAAATACCAAAGGACAGGAGCGGTATAGTAGTGCGACTCACGTTTCACGTCCGTGCGGATGAAGTGTGTGTGTGTTAATTTTTAGGAAAAAAATTTCCTGAGAATGGCGCATAGTACCACCAGACTTGCCTGGGAAGGGCAACACAACGTGTTCTCCATCGCCTGGCCACTGCAATTATTACGTGGGGCAAATACGCATTCAACTTGCCTCTACGATATCCCTTAGAAGTATAATAGATTGCGTGGCGCATCCTGTTCAAGAAGTACAGTACCGGACATGTTCCTCCGTTCACCCTCAATTATCCAGAAGAAAATCCAAAACCTACCGAAGTTGACGGAATTTTCAAAAACGAACGTCGGATTCGTAATCAGCGCCCCAAATAACCCCTAGACGAAATTGGACGAAGTTTGCATGAGGAAATTTGGCCAATTTCGAAAATACCGGGTTTTGATGCCGTCATCGTCCGCGCAGCTCGGCCTAGGGCGCCCACGTCCTCGATATTGTCAAAAAATCAATTTTTTTGAAATTGGTCGAGAGTGAGACCATTCGATAGAGCTTTTCGTTGTGAACAAACTGGTGTCACGTGGAGGGTCGGGAACCCAAATATGGGCGAGCAAGAGGGCAGGAAACTTCAACCGCTAAGTTCGCCATCCTGAAACGGCAGATGGGGCTAAGGTGGTTTAGGCAGCTGAGAAGTTTTGAGCCCGTCAACATAAAGTATATTAAGTGGTCTGTTCGCATACGCATTTTGAGGCCGTTAGCTCGCCGCGTCTTCTCGCAGTGGTCCACCGAAATCGGAAAAAAATGCGTCACGCAAGCCTCACCTGCATATTCGCACCGCTGTTACTTCGTCCATTCACAAGCTATATCGCTGTTCTTTAGCACACCACTAGAAGGTTTTACTGGCTACAAAACTTACAAGTTGCAGCCAGATCGATTCGACCTGGAAAGAGTTACTGCGCCCCGAACACGCCCTTGCGTCCTATTTGGCACAACAACGGTCGATGTTCTCCGCGCTCTTATTCGCCCAGATCACAGTTCTCGATACTCCTAGTAAAACCATTGAAATCAGCAGAAAAGGTTCTATCGAATGGTATCAAGCTTGGCCAATATCGAAGATATCGATTTTCGATGACGTCATCGTCCGTCTGCGACGGCCTGGAGCGGTCTCGTCCTCGACGCGAAATTCTCAAAAAATCAATGTTTCCAAAATCGGCCGAAATTGAAACCATTCGATAGCGCTCTTCACGCTGAACAGAGTAGTAGCATTGCGAGTGTCGAAAACTCAAATCTGGGCGTGCAAGAACTCGAGAAACTCTAACCGCTATCTTACGCCACTCTAAATTGGCAGATGGGGCTAACGCACTTCAGGAAACTAGGGAGTTGTGAGCAAGTCCTATAAAGTACATTAATTGTCCTGCTCGCCTACGCGTTTGTAGGTCGTTAGGTCTCCGCGTCTTCCTGTAGATGTCGACTGAAGTCCGAAAAAATTGTGTCACACAAGGCTAACCTGCATATTCGCGCCCCTGTAATTTTACCTAGTCATAAGCTACACCGTTCCACCTTAGCGTACTACTAAACCGTTTCATTACCTAGAAGATCCACGAGTTGAAGCCGAAACAATTCGGAATTAACATAGTTATTGCGCTCCGAACACGGCCGCGCGTGCAATTTGCAAGCGGTCGCTCCCACTCGATTGATAGGTTCGATCCTATATGCATTGCGCAGGCGCACTCCAAAGGCTCGCTGGATAGTCTTAGAGCAATTCCTGAGTAGGACGGCTGCAAATTTGTGATAAAACTCCTCAGACGCTCACTCCCAAGCTGTCCCTCCCTCGATTGATAGGTTCGACCCTATATGCATTGTGCACGGCGCACTCCAAAGGCTCGCTGGACAGTCTTAGAGCAATTCCTGAGTAGGGCAGCTGCAAATTTGTGATAAAACTCCCAAAACGCTCACTCTTCAAGCTGTCGCTCGATCGCTCTACAGGTTGTCGCGCCCACCCGATTGATTCTGTCGGGCCTATATGCATTGTTCGACTCTACTGAGACCTATAGGTCATAAGATAGAGCTTGAGCTGCTGAGCCCAAATATATGTTTTTTTACAAACATTTGACTTTTAAAAAAGTTATTCAAAAGGCCATTCCGGCGAATGAACGGAGGAACATGTCCGGTACTGTATGTAAGGGAGGGCGCAGTTGACTAAGGACCAACATTCCTTCTTTAGATGACTCCAAAAGTTTCGCAGCTCATTGAGGACTAGTGCCCTCTCCGGCCCTGCTGCAGGTGCTGAACGGATTTCTTGCCTGGCGATAAGTGCGACGAGACAGCGACGACGTACAAGGGCCGCCGGACCAGCCGCAGCAGCTGCTGCTGCTGTCGCAGTTGTCTCAGGCGGATGTGTCCGGTTTCCTGCTCTCGTCCGCCGCTATTTGCACACTGGAGCGAGCGATCGAGATGGCCGGTGGTGGTGTTCCCCGGGGGTCGAGGAGGAGACGGGGGTGGTGGTGGTGGGTGGCGCCAACAAACAAAGCGGCGCCGCCGGTCAGCGCCGCCGCTCAGCGCCCAGCGCTCGCGCACCTGGCGCTCGAGCTGACGGACCTCTCGGCGACGATGTCCTTGTGTGGTCAGTGGATGCGCTGTTGTTGTGCTGGTGCTGAACAATGATCCCCGGCTCGGCTCAGCAGCGGCGCGGCGGTGTTGAGCCTCTGGGCAAACCTGGCCACTGATCCCTCCTCGCCCCATCTACTGTTCGCTCTTAATCCCTGCACCGCACCCATTAGTGTTCTACGACTTCGACCTGTGACCCCCGCTTCAGGTCTCCCTCAAATCGCTCTTCCTTAAATCGTGATTCTTCACCATTCCTGCAGACTCGCACCGAGGCTACAGACTGCCCTCATAATCGGCTGTATCAATTCCTTTTTATTTCTTCTTTCTCTTCAAAATTTAGCTACGATAAATAAATAAAAAATAAAGCTACTCGATAAAAATCATGTCATATAATCAGCATCGTTGAGAAAGACGCTTACGTCTCGACAAATCTCGCAGAAATTCCTCTTTGAACAGGCGTGGCGTTTTCCTGAAGGAAGGTCTCGACTACGCGCTTCCTTTTTTGCCCAAAAAGCTGGTTCAGACTTGAAATTTTCCAAAAAAATATGCTCTATCGGGGCGGCGCGTGTAGTGCAGTCCGAAGTGGTGTTGGCTGTCGTGTGTACCCGATACCAGGTTCCTGGTTCGGGTTTTCTGCCCAGGCCAGCCAAAAATTCCATCCCTCCGAAGTCGGAGAGTTGGTACCAGACTTGTCTGGAAAGAGTAAAGCGTTGATTCGTTCATCGGCTGGCAGCCGCAAGTCATTGTATGGCCAAATACGCATTCATGTCGCCTCCACGACATTCCGTAGAAGTAGAATGCGTGGCGCATCCCAGAAGGGATTGAGTAACGCCGTGCTTTACCCTTTATGCTCGACCAAAATCCATTTCACAAGTTAGAGATGTCATTCGTAGGTACCTCAAAGGATGATTCATTAGGGTGATGTTGTTTGTATTCTTCTGCTCGAAAACATATGTTTTTGTTTTTCTCCTCTTGTTTATCTTGTTTCGCCTTTTTTGAAAAGCTGATGGCAAATAATTTTGTCTGTGTAGGCATCCACTTGCAATGAACAAATAAATAAATATTTATAAAAAATCGGTATATGTCGCGAAAGTGAGCAGCATTGGTAGGTGAGAGCGCGCCAGCCAATCGGACCGCATTTAATGGGCATGCCATTCAGAGAGGACGTGTACAGTCGGTCATCTGATCGGCTGACATGCGCTCGGTCTGTGCTCTGTTTGGCTACTATTGGCTGAGGCGCTCCCACCTACCAATGCTGCTCACCTATGCGACATGTACCGCAAAACGCGTGGCGCACTCTACAAGCACACCTACTAACGCCTACTTTTATTCGTATCATTTGGAGAGACTTGGATGAAGTTACGGCAGAACTTTCATCTGTATCGCCTGTATCACCTATCGTCCCGTTGATCATCGAGTTGTTCGAGCGGGCCCAGCAGCGTCTCCATTCGTCCCTGTCGCGTGCTAGAGTGCTCCAGTTAATCCTCCTCGCTCGGGGGCACGAAGAGCGTCATATCGTTCGTCCAGTGCTTTCACGAAGAAGTCCGACCAACGCGTTGACGGCCGTCCTGGGCCCGGATTCATCAACGCGCATACCCATGGGTATGCTGGGTATAGCGGGTGGACATACCCACGATTCATGATAAACCTCACCGTGGGTATATCAGTGAGTAGAGAAAACCCCCAATCGTTGTGGGTACATCCGTATACCCGCGACTCATTCGCGCTCCATTGACAAAATGGCGCTTCAGTGAGATCATCTGTTTTCGCGAAAGGCCTAGTTGTACCTTATCCTTGATTCCTTTTATGAATACGATTCGTAGCCACTACAAATTGCTGGTAGTGGGTAGATTCCCTTACGGTATCTCTACCTATACCCATTGCTTGATGAATCCGGGCCCTGGTGTTCTCTTGACATTCCGTGGAGTCCAGTCGGTGATGGCTCGAGTGTCTGCGAAGCGCATTACTTGGCCGGCCCACCTAATTTTCGACAACTTGCCCACGCGACAGCGTCTCTGATTTTCGAACGTCGGCGAAGCTCGGAACTCCGGAGGCCTTCTCTCACTTGCGTGAGTCGTGTCACTCCGAGCATGGTCCTCTCGATTCCACGCTGCGCGACGCTGATCGCGTGTTCATCCTGCTTTCGCATAGCCCAGGTCTCTGAGGCGTATGTTAGGGCAGGAAGAACAGTGGAGTCGAATAGGTGGGCACGGAGTCGGACGTTCTTCGTTTTCTTCACGACTTCTTCGACGCTCTTGAAAGCTCCCCAAACCGCTCTTTTCCTCCTGCTCAGCTCTGGTGCTATGTCGTAGGGCATGTTGACTCCGCGACCCAGATAGACGTAGCTGGAGCACTCGGAGATGTTCGTTCCGTCGAGTGAGAATGGGGCATCAGAAACTCGTCCGTTCCTCATGAACATCGTCTTCGTAAGATTCAGCTGCAGTCCAACGTCGCTATACACGGTCGAAGTGGGCCAGCATTCGCTCAGTTTGGTTAATGCTATGGCAGCACTTTATTCACCATAATTTTTTGGTATTTAGTATAACATTTTATCTAGTTCTAGTTCGGTAGGTCTAGTTCTGGATTGTTAGGGAATACCTAACTGCCGGAAATCCAGAGCTAGACGCTTCACGATAGCACTGGGCTGGTGAAGAGTAACGTTCTCTCTAGCGTTACCTGCTTATTTGAAGAAAAAGAAAAGAAAGAACCAATGGATGAAAATCCGTTGACCCACTGGGGAATTTCGTACGAGTGGCTGTCCTTCTGTAGAAGCCTCAGTAGAGGTTCACCCTTCTGGGGTTTCAGAATTACCCCCGACAGATGTGCTCCATCGTATATCGATTCTATACATGCGTCTTATGGTCAGATTCGGTAGTTAGAAGTTCTTGATGGACACACTTCAAAGAAAATCCAGCCCTGCCAAATCCTAGCCGTACATAGTAGAGCGGTGGGAGGAAGTGCTGGCTGTCGCGTGCACCCGAGACCAGGTTGTTGGTTCGGATCCCGCCCAGGTGAAACAAGACTGTCCACCGCAAGTCATTGTTTAGGCCAAATACGCATTCAAATTGGCTCGTGTCATCCCGTAGAAGTAGAATGCGTGGCGCATCCCACAAAGGGATCGACTAACGCCGAGAGTTACCACCATCGTATTGACCCAACTGGTAACTTTGGCGTTTGTACTCATTCGTATGGACGTTCTGGAAAGTGTAACGCCTCGTATTGTCATCGCTGACCAACGCATCTGTGCAATGTCCCGACGCCCCAGATGCGTAACAACGATTCACGTCTTCCACCAGCTGGTACATTCGCACCATGAGCCTGGCGTTTCGCGATGACGACGCACATTATTACAGTCGAAGATGAAAGGGCAGCAGTTCCATCTCTCAGGGTACGCTTTCATCTGACCACTGAACACTAAACTACCGCATGGAATACAATACCCTTCTATACGATAGCCTCCTAGACCTGGATTCATCAACGATTTACCGGCGGTTAACGATGAAACTTACTGCGAAACCGCCACGTACCGGGATTCATCAACGCGTGGCGTGATAGGTTCCCGGTGAAAACTGCTGTAACGGTTACCCGTGACACGATGGCGTGTCACAGCCTCGCAATTTGTATTTCTAGTTGGATTCAAATCTTTCGAAGGGACTTTTGTACTTGTGTACTTCATCTATTGATATCACTGTAAAAAGCGTGGTCCCGAAACAGTTTCCGGTTATTGAGCTTCTCGTCAAGTAATGTCCCACGCGGCTGAAATGGTGTTGCCGACATCGTGTCACACGGTCATCAACGTGTTAATACACCAAAGAATTGTTGCATTTCTGCACTTTAAAACCAAATTAAATTCATTATTTTCTCTAAAAAGTACAATTTAGTGAATTAAAATTCCAAACAGTGTGTCGTCATTCATTGGGTAGGTAAATCAGAAAAATTTCAAGGAAAGTCATGCTAAGTTTTTCTTGACAAAGAATTATTCAAACCTTTTTGGATAGTGTCTAGCTTAGTCCGGAAGACGCTCGTTTTGATTTGGAAGATGTTCAGTTCGATTTCAATTGCTTTATGCTTGCTTACGAGGAAAGGTTCCCAACTCAAGGGGAGCTTTTGCGATGCTATTTTGATAGGATGTAGGGCCGTGGGAGCAGAGTCCAGAATTACAGTCAGTTTTTGCTGAACGCTTTTTTGGAGACCGGAAAAAGAGGTGCAAAGACGTGTGCGCAACAGTCATCAACCCCTATGACACCTAACGAGTTGTACCTCGGTGGCGTAGTCGGTAACACTTCGTAGGAGCACACCGGCGGGCTCTTGAGTTCGAGTCCGCGTACTGCCAATATTTTTGAACACATTAGTTTGTTGTCATTACGCTTTCTCATGATCACGGAAGTCAATTTTAGACCGTCAATGCTTACAACAAACCAAGGCTCTCTATTTCCTCCTTCATATGTGCTAGTTTTTCAACAACGCGCACACCTGCATCATATCATTTCCCTGGAAATAAAAAGACCTATTGTTCTTCCCTTCTAGTCAACAGATATGGCATAAAATTATGAAAGAACTGGGTGAAAACGACATTTTTAGTTCACTTATGTTCCGATATGGCCCGAGAAAGCGTAATAACAACAGACCAACATGTGCAAAACTAGTGGCAGTACGCGGACTCAAACCCGCTCGTGTGCTCCTACCAGGCGGCAGTCCTACCAACTATGCCAGCGAGGCACATCTGGGGGTTGATGACTGTTGCACACCTGTTTTCACACCTCTTTTTCCGTTATTCAAAAAAGCGTTTAGCAAAAGCTAACTGTAATTCTGGACTCCGCTCACAAAGCCCTACGGATCTATCCTAGTCCGGGGGAGGGGCCACAAAGAGCGACGGAATAGAGTCATGCCGCGTGCTGACCGCCCTTGACATGTTATAACCAGGATCTAACATGGTTGAGAGAGCGCATGAAGCCGCATGCCGCGTGCTGACCGTGTCTTGACATGTTATAACCAGGATCTAACATGATGAGGAGGGCACAAAACTTTGCCTTCTTACAACCGTAACAAATGCCATTTTTTCGTTTTTTTGTGATTTTTCTTGTTTAGGTCCTGTGTTGTTCTGTAGGAGCCGCTTTATAAGTCTTGAGTGAATTCGTCACATATAATACTTTTTAGTTATGTCCCCCCCCCCCCCCCACCTGGACTAGGATAGATACGGCCCTACATCCTTTCAAAATAACATCGCAAAAGCCGACCTTGAGTTGGGAACCTTTGCTTGTTTGAAGAGTGTCCAATTTGCTCAGAAAAATGGGCAGTTTAAATAGTTTGAAAAGTGTCCAATTTGACGTGGGAGTGGTAGACCGTCAGATCGTTTTGAAAGAGAGGCGCCTGCACAGGTCCATTTTTGGAGCCAAACTCTCACTTCTTTTGCGATCGCTCTTCTTCCTCTTCTGGTCGTCGGCGTTCAGCACTTCTGGCGGAGGAAAAACTCGTTCCCAAACACACACACACACGCACACGCTCA
Organism: Heligmosomoides polygyrus bakeri; assembly: GCA_947359475.1. Lineage (NCBI taxonomy): Eukaryota > Metazoa > Nematoda > Chromadorea > Rhabditida > Heligmosomidae > Heligmosomoides > Heligmosomoides polygyrus. The sequence continues at coordinate 2,198,381 of OX375866.1, forward strand.
CACGCTCACATCGCCGACAGCTCCATCGAGCGGCGATTCAAATGTGCGCAGTGCGTGGTTGAATGACCATGATCAACGAAGAAGAAGAAGAAGAAGAGGAAGAAGAAGAAGACCAATAGCCTCTTGAGCGTTTCGAACCGCTCAGTGCCTTGTTCGACCCCGTTCGACCCCCCCCCCCCTTGTTCCAAGCAGGCCCTTGAATCCGAGCGGCGACGACGACCTGCCCCTGTGTGTAAAGTGCGACGATGATTTTTGCGACGACGACGACGACGACGACGACGACGAACACCGGCCGGCCGGCCCGTTTTCGTGTCGTGTGCGCTCGAAACACCGCAGCGCCACACATCGAACAAGATCTCGGCGCTGTGACACGGATCCAGGTGAGCGATATCGGTTCCACCTGCAGACCGAGCTGTTCTTCGCTCGTTCGTTCGTTCGTTCGTTCGTTTTCGAGTTGTCTTCTCACTCACGCCGCCGACTGTGGTTACGCTGTTGCTTCTGCTTCGCGACTTCTTCCAAGAAGAACGGGATGGCTCTGGGTTTTTACTCCATTTTCACGTCAAACTCTACACCACTTAGCGATGTTTTGTTGCGATCAAAAGTCTAGCACCAGACGGGACTCGAACCAACACCTCCTGCTGACCGGGAGTGCTATCAAACAGCGTCGGTGGTGTTATGGTGTAGAGCATTCCCGCCCGGTCAGCAAGAGGCGCGGGTTCGAGTCCCGCCTGGCGCAAGAGTTTTGTTCGCAAGAAAACATCGTTGTGTGAGCTTACATCCTCGATACCAACCACTTGAGGCTTAAAGAAACTGACTTCAAATTGAACACCCTTCTAATTCTAAGCAACTTTGACGCTTTTGAAATCAGATTGAACCTCTTCCAAATCAAAACGATCTTTTCTATATTAAAATAGCTACTCTCCGAGACGATTAGAACAATTTTTTGTTCAAGGAGAGTTTTTTTTTGAAATTTTTGAAAATCTTCGCTTTGAAAAAGCTTTAAGTCTTTGAAAGAGCCCTTGAAAAGTCATAGAATTTTTAAAAGAGAGTTTCTTGAAATTTTTGAAAATCAGCTGTCCCAATAAGCGAACGGTCTGCAAAAAATTTGATAAAAAATTTTTCTTCTAAGGAAAAATAATGAACTGAATTCCGTTTTATTTTTACTGCTTAATTTTGCCATTAAAGGAAAATAATGAATTGAACTTCGTTTTAAAGCGCACACAGACAGCAATCATATCGCGCCATGCACTCAACTGGATCGTCGCGATTTTTATGTTTTTGATGGAATTTTTTTTTTGATTGAGTAGTGTAACACGAATGTGAGCAGTACAACAAGAACATCTATAAGTGCACAGTTTTCAGTTTTCATGGCGCGATCTCTTCGTTCAATACACTGTAAAATAACTGCCTTTTAAACATTAATTTACCAGTTTTCATTAAAAATAAAGATCATATAAAAATTTCTTTTATAGTTTTTTGAAATAAAACAGCCTGTTCGTTTGTCGGGCAGGTGAATTAAATTTATTCATTTATAAATAAAGTTTTCACAAGTGTAAAATGAGGGCACCACTGCATGGGAAAAGCGCAAGCGGATTTATGTAGCTTTAGAACGGAGGTATTCTAAGTGCGTTTTGAATAGTATTTCGTTTTTTATATTCATTGCGAATTCTTTTCATTTTCTTTGTTTTTTCTTAAGCTATTTTTTAAGAAAAATATTTACTTTTTGTAATTTTTCCGTTGTTTTTTTGGTGGTCCATTTGTCTTTGGAGTTGCACGACGATGTGTAAAAGGCCATGCGCACCTTTGAGTGCAATAAATAAATAAATAAATAAATAAATAAATAAATAAATAAATAAATAAATAAATAATCAGTTAAATAAATAAATAAGAAAACACGCATATCCTCACGTCGCTGCTTTCAAATAAGCAGCACTTACACTATCAATGGAATAAAAATGGCGACGACCTAGCCTGATGCATGACGCGATCTCTTCCTTTAATACACTACACAGTTGCTGCCTTTTAAAATATATTTTACCAGTTTTCATTGTGAAAAGTAAAGATTCTATAAAAATCTCTTTAAATATTTTTAAAATAAAATTTTTAACAGTGTGTTCGTTTGTATGCAATATTCAATTGCTTTCTCTTAAAATATATTTCTCCAGTTTTAATTTTAAAAATAAAGATTCTATAAAAATGTCCTTTATAACTTTTTAAAAAAATTAAAATAAAATTTGAAACAGTGTGTTTGTTTGTATACAATATACAATTGCTACCTATTAAAATATATTTCACCAGTTTTCATTTAAAAATAAAGATTCTATAAAAATGTCTTTTACAATTTTTTAAAATAAAATTTCAAACAGATTGTTCGTTTGTATACAATATCCAATTGCTTTCTTTTAAAATATTTTCCACCAGTTTTCATTAAAAAATAAAAATTCTATAAAAATGTCCTTTATAACTTAAAAAAAATTTAAAATAAAATTTCAAACAGTGTTTTGTTTGTATACAATATACAATTGCTAACTTTAAAATACATTTCACCAGTTTTCATTTAAAAAATAAAGATTCTATAAAAAAAGTCTTTTATAATTTTTTTAAATAAAATTTTAAACAGTGTGTTCGTTTGTATACAATATTCATTTGCTTTCTTTTAAAATACATTTCACCACTTTTCCTTAAAAAATAAAGATTCTATAAAAATCTCTTTAAATGTTTTTTAAATAAAATTTCAAACAGTGTGTGAGTTTGCATACAATATACAATTGCTAACTTTAAAATACATTTCACCAGTTTTCATTTAAAAAATAAAGATTCTATAAAAAAAGTCTTTTATAATTTTTTTAAATAAAATTTTAAACAGTGTGTTCGTTTGTATACAATATTCATTTGCTTTCTTTTAAAATACATTTCACCACTTTTCCTTAAAAAATAAAGATTCTATAAAAATCTCTTTAAATGTTTTTTAAATAAAATTTCAAACAGTGTTTTGTTTGTATACAATATACAATTGCTAACTTTAAAATACATTTCACCAGTTTTCATTTAAAAAATAAAGATTCTATAAAAAAAGTCTTTTATAATTTTTTTAAATAAAATTTTAAACAGTGTGTTCGTTTGTATACAATATTCATTTGCTTTCTTTTAAAATACATTTCACCACTTTTCCTTAAAAAATAAAGATTCTATAAAAATCTCTTTAAATGTTTTTTAAATAAAATTTCAAACAGTGTGTGAGTTTGCATACAATATACAATTGCTACCTTTTAAAATATATTTTACCAGTTTTCATTGAAAAAATAAAGATTCTATAAGATTGTCTTTCATAATTTTTTAAAATAAAATTTTAAACAGTGTGTTCGTTCGTATACAATATACAATTGCTACCTTTTAAAGTGTATTTCACCAGTTTTCATTTGAAAAAATAAAGATTTTATAAAATTATCTTTTATAATTTTTAAAAATAAAATTTCAAACAGTGTGTTCGTTTGTATACAATATTCAGTTGCTCTCTTTAAAAACATATTTCACCACTTTTCATTAAAAAATAAAGATTTTATAAAAATGTCCTTTATAACTTTTTTAAAAAAATTTTAAAATAAAATTTGAAACAGTGTGTTTGTTTGTATACAATGTACAATTGCTACCTATTAAAATATATTTCACCAGTTTTCATTGAAAAAATAAAGATTCTATAAAAATTGTCTTTTATAATTTTTTAAAATAAAATTTCAAACAGTGTGTTCGTTTGTATACAATATTCAGTTGCTTTCTTTAAAAACATATTTCACCACTTTTAATTAAAAAATAAAAATTCTATAAAAACTTATTTTATATGTTATTATTATTTTATTTTATTATTTTTTATTCTTTTATATTTTCAAATAAAATTTCAAATAGTGTGCTCGCTTGTATACAATATACAATTGCTGCCTATTAAAATATATTTCACCAGTTTTCATTTAAAATATAAAATTTTAAGCAGTGTGTTCGTTTGTATGCAATATTCAATTGCTTTCTCTTAAAATATATTTCTCCAGTTTTCATTTTAAAAATAAAGATTCTATAAAAATGTCCTTTATAACTTTTTTTTAAAAATTTTAAAATAAAATTTGAAACAGTGTGTTTGTTTGTATACAATAAACAATTGCTAACTTTTAAAATATATTTTACCAGTGTTCGCTGAAAAAATAAAGATTTTATAAAAATGTCTTTTATAATTTTTTAAAATAAAATTTCGTTTGTCGGGCATGTGAATTGAATTTATTCTTTTATAAAAAATTAAACGATTTCAAAAAAAATTCGTCTGAATTGTCATTGAACAAAAAATTACTCTCATCGTTTTAGAAAGCATCGTTTGATTGGGAAGATGTTCAGTTTGATTCCAAAGGGTCAAGCATGCTTAGAACGGTGTCCAATTCGACGTGAAAGCTGCATATTTATTTATTTATTTATCTATTTATTTATTCAATGTGCACTCTATGTGACTGATCTCGCATCCATATGTATGAACTCTTCGTTCCGTCTATTCTGACCTACTCCACAAATTCTCGGGACGTCTCATCTTCTGAATCTTCGTTCGTCTGACTGTACTTTGGTCAGTTACAGTAAAGAAGCCGTCGGTGAGACATTGTAGAGGCAGCCGCCACGGTTTTTTTTCACGCGACTCACTTCTTCTGCAGCGTAAAAAACCAGTTTCTATTTGCTCAACGAGAAAGCAGACCTCCTTCTCCTCGCCGAACGTAGAAGGGTTCGGTGATGCGGATTAAACGCCTCTATGCAGACCGAATGGGTGTGGGTCGGCCGAAGGTTGAAAACTGGAATGAGATCTGGAACGACCTCTACGTTCTTTCGCACTCTGACACAGAGTTCTGTAGTCGTTCTTCTTCCGCCCGGACCGCTCATGGACTCTTTCGCTTCGACTTTTTCTTTGTTACTCCTTCTCTTCTTTTTCTTTTTCTTCTTCTTCTTTCACAGTTCCATGCACCATTCTTTTCTCTTCTTCGTCTTTTTTCTTCCTCTCGTTTGTCTTTGTTGCCGTCTTCTTCTCTTTCCTCGTCTTTTTCTTCATGTTCGTCTTCTTGCCCTTCCACTTCGACTTCTTCTTTCCCAATCCTCGTTTTCGTTTTTTCTTCTTCTTTCAAAGTTCGATGCGTCAGCTTTTTCTCCTTCTTTTACAGTCCCATACGCCAGTTCTTCCTCTTCATCGTATTTTTCTGCTTCTTCTCTTTTTCGTCTTAGTATTCGTCTTCTTCCTCCTCCTCTTCGACTTCTTCATTTTATTCCTCTTTAATTCTTTTTCTTTTATGTTCATCTTCTTTTATTTTATCTTTTTCTTTCGTCTAAGCTCCGTGCAGCAGCTTATTTGTCTTCTCTCATACTTCCATGTATCAGCTCTTCCTCCTCTGTATTCTCCTTTTCCTCTTCTCCTTCGTATTCGTTGTCTTCTTCTTCTCCTCCTTTTTCCTTATTTTCTTCCTCTTCCTCCTCGACTTTTTATTCTTATTCCTATTCTTCTTCTTCGCCATCTTTCTCTTCCTTCTCTTTCATTTCTTCTTTCAAAGTTCCCTACATCAGCTTCTTCTTCTCTCATAGTTTCATGCATCAGCTCTTCCGCTTCCTCCTCTCTTTTCTTTTTCTTTTTCTCCAGCTTCTTCGTTGTCCTCTTCTTTTCCCCATTCGTCGTTTTTTCTTCATCTTCTTCCTCGTCCTCTTCGACTTCCTCTCCTTTTTCTTCTTCTCCTCTCACAGCTTCACGCATCAGCTTCTTCCGCTTCTTTTCCTTTACTATTCCTTCTTCGTGCTCTCCTTATTTTTTCTTCCTTCGTCTCCTTCATCGTCTTCATCCTTCTTCTTCTTCTTCTTCTTCTTCTTCTTCTTCTTCTTCTTCTTCTTCTTCTTACAAAGTTACTTGCATCAGCTTCTTCTTTTCTCACTGTCCATTCATCAGTTCCTTCTCTTTTTCATCGTTTCCTTTTTCTTCTTCTCTTTCGGTTTCGTTCTCTTCTCTTTCGTCTTTTTTCCTCATTTTCTTCCTCTTCCTCTTCGACTTCTTCTTATTCCTCCTCTTTTTCTTTTACTTTGTATTCTTCTTTCTTCCAACCACCATGCTTTTTCTTCTCTCACAGTAACATGAGTCAGTTCTTCCTATTCTTCTTTCTTTTCTGTCTCTTTTTCGCCCTCATAGTCTTCTTCTTCATTGTTTTCTTTTCTTTTTCTCCTTCGCCTTCTTCATTGTCTTCTTTTCCTTCTTCTGTATGGTACGACCGTGGAGTAAAGACTAGAATGACGTCTGGAGTGTCCTCTACGTTCTTTCGCACTCTTGAACACATTTCCATAGTCATCCTCCTACTAAGGCTCCTCATATCGTTGTGGAAGCCATGTCCAACCAGAACATTATCTCCACGGCGTCATGTAGAAGCATGATGCATGGCGCATTCCGAAGTAAACCCAACGTGGGCTACGAATGGCTCCATGGCAACCAGCTTTACGTACAATACCCTCCCATTCCCTTGTCGAGGGGTGACACATGTGGCGTCTGGGTGTGCGTGTGTGCGTATGTTTACAATGGCGTTCTGAAGTCGACGGCTCGAATTTCGTATATACGATCGGTCGCCCCCCCCCCACCCCACCCCTTCACACGACCCCACCGCTTCGTTTCTGACCGCTACGGCCATCATTATTGTCAGCCAGCTGGTGTCAGCAGACAGCACGACATGGGATAATGTCGTCGACCGGTTGTCGTCGTCCATTATTCGGTCAAGCTGTTCGAGGCATTCGCAGAGGTTCCAAGACGTCTTCAGATGGCGGACCTTCTTTGAAGCTCTACTCTAGTTCTTTGCGCAGCAGTAAAGTGCCGTCTTTGTCCAGGAAGTTCTCCATTGATTCTAAATGAATACGAGTCTTACTCGTTGAAATTCCCTCCAACTTCCTTACGCAGCAGGGAATAGCGATCCTCGTCTATGAATGCCGCAGCCTCTAAACGCCCTCATATCGTATTCTAGGCTTCGTCGTCGTCGTCGTCTTCTTTTTCTTCGACCATACCCAATGCCTTCTTTGAAATTCTTACGAACCTCCTTACGCAGTAGGTAATAGCGGTCAACGTTAGGAAGACCACGATTTGCAGATTGTATTTTAGGCTTCTTCATCTTCTTCGTCACCTTTTTATTCTCCTTCTTCGCGGTTTTCTAGTTCGTCTTCGTCGTCCTTCTTTCCTTATCCTCCTCCTTTCGTCTTCTTCCGCTTCTCTTTCCTCTTTTCTTCTTTTTCTTTTTTCTTCTTCTTTTTCAAGCTCCACACAACAGTTGCTTCTTCGTCTTCTTCGCCTTCTTCTTCTTCTTCTACTCCAAGTATCATGCATTATTTCCTTCTTATTTTTCTTCTTATTCTTCTCTTCAATTTCCATGCTTCAGTTCGCTCCTCTTGTTCTCCTCCTTCGTCTTCGTCTTTTCCTTTCTTTTCTCCAAATTCCATACATCAGTCACTTTCTCCTTTCTTCCTCTTATTCGACTTCTTTTTCATTGTCGTCTTCTTCTTCTCCAACTTCCATGCAACAGTTCCTTCTTCTTCGTCGTCGTCCTCTTCTTTCCTCCATGTTCCTTCCATGCATTGATTTCTTTCTCCTCAGTTTCTTCTTCTTCACCGCCTTCTTTTTCGTCTTCTCCATGTTCTTCTTTTTCATTTTTCTTCTCCACGTTCCATGCCTGAGATCCTTTTTCTTCTTTTTCTTCGTCTTCGTCGTTTTCTTCTTTCCATTGTTCTTACCCGTCGTGATCTCTTCCTTTTTCCTTTTCTTTTTCTCCTCTTCCTCCAAGTTCAATGAATCAGATCCTTATTCCGGACATGTCGCGAACATGAGCAGCATTGGGAGTTGTGAGCGCACCAGCCATCCATAACCAATCATAGCACCGACTAGCCAATCACATCGATCGTACACACCCTCCCTCAACGGCACGCCCATTCGATTTGGCCTGATTGGTTGTCGCATTCCTGGCACTTAATGCTGCCAACCTTCGCGACATGTACCCCTTTTTTGTCGTCGACTACTTTTTTCTTTGTCGTCTTCTTATTTGTCTTCTACTTCATCATCTCCTTTTTCGTTCCCATCATTATCATTATCACCATCATCATCATCATTTTCATCATCATCATTTCATCATCATCATCATCCTCATCATGATCATCATCATCACCTTCTTCTTCTTCTCTTATTCCGATGGATTAGTTCCTTCTAATTCTTCTTTTTTCAAGCTCCCTACAATCGTTACGTCGTCGTCGTCCATTCGGTCAAGCTACGCGAGGGATTCACAGAGGGGCCTGGCTCTGTGCGTCGACAACAGTCTTCTGAACTTCTGAAGACTTTTTAGCACTTTCTTTAAAGTTCTTCTACAGCTCTTTACGCAGTAACGAAGCGCTGTCTTTATTCAGGAAGCCCATGGCTTCTAGATGAATACAGGTCCTACTTCGGGCTTCTTGTTCTTGTTCTTCTTCTTCTTCTTCTTCTTCTTCTTCTTCTCCTCCTCTTCCTACACCAACATCATCACCACCACCACCTCCTCCTTCTCCTCCTCATCCTCCTGCTACAAATTCCACGCATACAGTTCCATGCCAATCAAGGTCATTACGCGCTATCGCAAAGCTCACGGGTCAAGTGCCCCTCCAGATGAGAATAAGCCGAGCCGCCCTTTGCGAAAATAATGACCATTATTCCGCCCTTTTACGAGAGATGGCGACAACTCCGGGTGTGACTGCTATGACACCCGTTCGCAGCCGCGCAATGGAGGTCCAAGTCTATTACCTCATGCCGTCTGAACAGGCATAATCGGCCGCGACTTTCAGGTGGCCCTCTGTCTGGCTGACCTTGGCCTTCGTGGTTTCCAGATGTTTCACTCGTTTGTGCGGTGTGTGACTTTACCCGCCCCACACCGCCAACCACCAGCACCATCTGCCTCCGCACTTTGCATTCCACACTCGTTAGTAGAGAACTTCCCAATTTAGCATACCGATGAGAGTATGTCCCATTGGTGGGCCATACTACACTGACGGTTGTAAAACTGACGATTTGCACGAACTGCACGATAAACTGAAGGCTGCTTTTAGACAGCGTACGTAGCGCAGACGGGAGAGGCGCCTACGCTCACATGCACCCGAATCGATTCATACGCCCCACCCTTACAGGCCAGTCAAGCTCTCCATCGCTCTGAGGTCTCTGAATTGGTGTCAGAACTGATAAAACCGTGACTTGTCCATTGGCCGGGCCTATTCTGATGACGAATGCTGACTGAAGCCGACGCAATTTTCGGTGCATTTCGTCGATTTCCTTACAGTAGAGCTCTGTTGTGATCGTTTGGCCTGGGCGGTGCCAAAAAGTTGTAGTGGATCACACCACCCGCCGACAACCACACAGTGACCATTACCTTTCCTGGTGGAGGTTCGCCCTTGGAAAATGCCCAGAGGGTTCGTCGGCGTCTAGCCACTGTCCGGAGCGTTTCCTATTCTCATGCAGAATCCACTTCTCAGCACAAGTAATGATTTCATCCAAGAACTGGTCAGTTTGGTGGCGTAAAAGTAGGTGATGATGAGACAGAAGCCGTGTTTCTGTAGAACACCGGGTTCTCGACATCGGAATTCACGATTTCAAATTCACACCCTAGAGTGGCGGTGGAAGCGAAATGATGGGTGTACGATGTTTAACATACTATCGGGATTCACGAAGGTGGAAGTTGGTAAATTTTATCGCATCGTCAAATCTAGAACTCGGCGGAATTCAGAGAAAATTGGATATAAGACGCCTAAAACCAGGGACCGGATTCATCAACAATTAAACCCGTGGGTATGCGAGTGTAGGGGATAGAGATAAGATAAGAGTCAGGTAGAGATAAGGCAAGAGTCCGAGACGCAGGCTTCATCGTGGGTATCTCTACCCCTTATACCCACGGGTAAGTCGTTGATGAATCCGGCCCCTGAATTCGTGGAGACTCCTTCACCTGCAGAGCCGGTTTGGGTTATATCTCGCTTAAAAGTGACGTACCCTCCACTCCACAATTCTTCGAAGCGGTCGTCTTTTTCATAAACCTTTTCATGATTCTATTCCTTGGTGTTCTGGATTGGTTGTGTTAGTTTGTTTTTATTCTTCCTGTGACTGCCTTAGCCCTAGTTTACACTTGCGCTGCCACGCGGCGCGGCACCGCGATTGCCATAGATATCGATTTTTCGCGCATCGATCGATATCTATTCCGACCGTCGGTGCCGCGCGGCGCAGCGTAGAAACTATAAACGAGGGCTTATGCAACGTATTGAATAAATAAATAAATAAAAGTAGAGAGAACAAGTCTCGAGAAGTGACAATGCAGGTTGAATTTTTACTTAATAATAGACGAATGAAAAAAAACGCTGAGAACTTTCCGGGCACCTGGTAGAATGCATGGCGCACTCCGGTCAAACTAGCTGACCATCATTCTTACGTCTCGCTCCTGCGTCATACAAGGCTCCGTCCATGTTATCATCGTCTCCACTGCTGTTATCCTTGCGCTATCACCGTATCTCGTCAGATCGGTGTCACTTCGCCGCGTGACATCATCCCAGCTTGAGAAAACACCTCCAGAATTTCGTCTTCCGAGTGTTCAGCTCTCCTCACTCTCCACTTCTTTCGTCTGCAGACGCCTTTTTCTGCATAAAACCAGGCGCTTAGCATTCCATCATGCTGCCTGCACGAAAAACGTGCCGTCCGTTTCTACGGGATCATTAATATTCTCGAAATGCGCTATAAATCCTCCCAAAAAAACGTTGAATGACGAGCTGCTTCGCTGAACTGGAACAGCGGCGACCATTAACGTCATGCGGCCTCTTTGAGCCTATTCGTCATCCGCAACTGATCCGTGCTCTTCACTTGTCAGAGACGGGCGCGTTGTAGCGCAGTCGGGGGAGGCGCCGATTGTCGCGTGCACCCGAGACCAGGTTGTTGGTTCGGATTTCCTGCTCGTGACAGCCGAACCTTCCATCCCTCTGGGGTCGGTGAATTGCTACCGGACTTGCCTTTGAAGGATAAAGCACTAACTTGCCCATTGGATAGCCACCACAAATCATTGTATAGCCCAAATAGACCTCCAAATCGCCTCCACGATATCTCGCAGAAATAGAATGCGTGGCGCGTTCCAAAGGTGATTGATCAGAGTCCTTCTTTATCATCTGGGTTGCCACGAGGTGGTTATTTTACGAGTTATTTGCCCATTGAGTCAATTTGTGCGACGTTGCAAAAGATCATGGCGCAGTCCATCTCACTAGGATGCGCCTTGCACTTTACAAACCTATTAAACAAGTTTCTGAAGCTAACCCAGCGATTCCTCACCTAAAAAGGATAACCTGGCTGCGTTTCCTTACCTTAAAAGGATAACCTGGCTGCGTTTCCTCTTCTCTATCAATGGGAATGGACGTGGTAGCGAAGTCGGTAAGAGGTGCGGCTGTCGTGTGCACCCGATTCCGGGTCCTTGGTTCGGATCCCGCCCAGGCCAAACAAGGCTTCTTCACCTCTATGGGGTCTGTGGACGAGAAGCAGACCTATATGGTAAGGAAATAGCAATGACTTGCCTATCACCTGCCCACCGCAAGTCATTGTATAGTCCATATCCTGTAGAGATTGAATGCGTGGCGCATCCCAAAGAGGGACTGACTAGCGCCGTCTCCTTTATCGTTTATGCTACTGTTATTTGGTTAATTCAAGATTGTTTCGCTTAGAAAATGAATGGATTTTCTCCGTATAACTCTGTGAAAGATCACAGCGAATTATTATATTATTATTCCTAATATTATTACTATTATTGTTTATTACATCAAAAATTCACGCCTCACAATACCAAACCCTAACGAAAACGCAAAGAACATAGGAAATCCTTCATATGGGGATTATTCACTTGACATTGTATGGCCAAATACGCATTCATATCGACTCCACGACATCCCGTAGAAGTAGAATGCGTGGCGCATCCCGAGAGGGATTGAGTAACGCCGTTCTTTATCCTTACCCTTATGGAGACTCCTAAAAGGACTTTCTGCCGCTACCGTAATGGCTACACACCGTTTCCTCTTCTCTATCGTATGGCGTGTCTTTAACCCCAAGGTAAGACCGTACTGACTTAGCTGCGGACTAGAACCGAAGCCTTTCAGATGCGCCTCTTTCCACTACGCCGTTCAACTTCGTTAAAATTTGAAATTTTTGGCACAACGGCACCACCCCATGGCCTTGTCAGTGCTTCTACCCTTCCTTTGTAGGGATCTAACCTCTTCTCAGGAAACAGGGGCCGTCTTCTGAGATGATATGCCGTCTTCTGCATGCTTTTCCCTTGGTATCTGACCTGCCTGGAGAGGATAAAATACTGATTTGTTCATCGGCTAGTCACCGCAAGTCGTTGTGCAGGCCAAATACACTTTCAAGTTGTCTCCACGATATCCCGTAAAGTAGAATGCATGGCGTATACCGCCAAGGGATTAACATCCTTATCCCTTACGCATTCAAATGACCCTTCCACATTCCATAGGAGTAAATTGCCCGGCGCATTTCGAAGATGTCGATTAACGTCGATATCTTCGTTCGGATCTATTCTAGTCGGTGGGGGGGGGGCAGGAGGTGCAAAAAGGAGCAGTTGTTTGTAAACAGCATGTCCTTTTCCGGCTATTGCAAGGAAAGGTCCTTTCAGAGGCCAGTATTCGGTATCGTCCTTGTAAATTAGCCTGTTCAGTCAGTTTTGCCACCTTTTTCAAAAATCGCAGCACCCCCCCCCCCACTAGGAGAAATCCCACCTCTTACTTTTTTCGGTAGATTGAGACGTTCTGTAGATAAAGAATTGTACTTAACTCTTCGTTACTTCCATTCGGCCTATTGCTACCCATTTTGTTCCAGTAAAGTCTGCCACGGTGCAGCTTCTTCAACCACTCTGACGACATCGAACAAAAACTTTGGAGAAGAAAGTACCCAATGTCGCGATATTGATGTTATCGATACCCTCCAGGGTTACCCTGGAAATAGCCAGGTGACGAGGTGTTTTCCCGGCCAGAAATAGGCCAAGTCCCCTCGTTGTGTTGTGCGGTGTTGTTGTCGGCCGGAGGATGAGTGTGTTCCGCGTTGTCATTGTCGCCGCTTCCTTCCCGAAATGGGCGAAACGACAGCCGAACGCCGACTTTCGTTCGGTCGTCGTAGCTTTCGTGGTCGTCGATATTTACTCCGTCGTCCACATGGCCAGTGAGATGTTTTGCTCCCGACTTGACTCAGTGAGCCCAAACAAACCACCACTTGGTGAACCATTCACATCTGGACCACTTCAGTCGTCTCTTTTCCCTCATTCGTCGGGTATTTTACCAGTTCTTATCGTTTGGACTGGTCTAACCCATGTGTGAGTTAGGTAACCTGTCACTGTTATTTCCTCTTGGTATAGTTACCAGTTCATTCCATCTGAACTAGCTTAACTCACGTGTGGTTTAGGTAGCCCGTTACTGGTATGTCGTCTTGGTATATTTGCCAGTTCTTCCCATCTGCAGTAGCTTAACCCAAGTATGGGTTAGGTAACCTGTCACTGTTATTTCCTCTTGGTATAATTACCAGTTCATTCCATCTGGACTAGCTTAACTCACGTGTGGGTTAGGTAGCCCGTTACTGGTATGTCGTCTTGGTATATTTGCCAATTCTCCTCCTCTGGAGCAGTCTAACCCAAATGTGGGTTAGATAACCTGTCATTGTTATTTCCCCTTGGTATAGTTACCAGTTCGTTCCATCTGGACTAGCCTAACTCACGTGTGGGTTAGGTAATTCGTTACTGGTATGTCGTCTTGGTATATTTGCCAATTCTTCACGGGCCGGATTCCTCAACGACTAACCCGCGGGTACAGGAGTAGAGATACCCACGATGAAGCCTCTCTGACTCCTGCCTTATCTCTACATGACTCGCATCTTATCTCTACCCTTGTACCCTGCATACCCATGGGTTTAGTTGTTGATGAATCCGGCCCACATCTGGAGTAGTCTAACCCACAGGTAACCTGTCGCTGTTATTTCCTCTTGGTATAGTTACCAGTTCATCCCATCTGGACTAGCTTAACTCACGTGTGAGTTAGGTAATCCGTTACCGGTATGTCGTCTTGGTATATTTGCCAGTTCTTCCCATCTGGGGCCGGATTCATCAACGACTAACCAGCGGGTATAAGGGGTAGAGATACCCACAATGAAGCCTGCGTCTCTGACTCTTGCGTTATCTCTGCCTGACTCTTATCTTATCTCTACCCCTTATCACCCGCATACCCACGGGTTAATTGTTGATGAATCCGGCCTCTGGACTAGTCTAACCGACATGTGGGTTAAGTAACCCATTAGTCTCATAGTCTTTAGGGCAAACTCCACGATGAAATACCTTGAGTTCACATCTGTCAACATTTCTCAGACCACCTTAATGCATGAAGAATTAGGTTGGCCTAGAGGTGTAATGTACCCAAATCGATTCGTTGTTCCAGCAGTAGTGGCGCCCTTGCCGACTGCGCCACAGCTTCGAACTCTTCAGAACTGGACCACTTGACACCACTTCAGAGCCCACTACAGGTCCCCAACTCCGCTCCGCCGGTCTTGTTCCTCACCTCCCCGTTTTTCTCAAAGAGCTATGAAACCTGAAGTGTTGCAGAATTGGAAACCGCGTCGCGACGCGCTACATCTCTTCGATATTCTCACCAGAACCAGTTTGATACCCTTCTTGGGGAGGTTCTCTCCATCGTAATGACACGCATTAGCTGTTTCTGCTAACGGTTGTAGGAGTTCGTCAAGCTTTTAGGGGAATTCTCGAAAAAAAGGAAAGGCGGGGACGTGAAGATCTCAATCGTCACAGGGCTTCTCGTCACGCTTCATCAAAGTGGATGACGATGTGGAGGATGTGTGTTCTGTCTAGGGCTTCTACGCTTCAATCCCATTTTCACGTCGAATTGGACACTTTTCAAATCAAATCGGACACTCTTCTGAGCTGGCCTAAGACTTTTGAAATCAAAACGAACTCTTCAAAATCGAAATGATCTTCTTAATCTTATGATCTTCTTACGATCTTCGTACTACTCCGGAAGGCACATGTGTATTTCCGTTCGAACTATCCAAGCGGGCATCAGAAACTTCTCCAATGGCCCCTGTCCCGTGCCAAAGTAGCCCAGTGGATCGTCTTCGCTCGGAACCGAATAATCGTTATATTAGGTTGTAACGAAATAAATGGCACTGAACCACTGTAAAATTGAACAGTTAATATCTCGGCTTGTAGGCAAGTTTATTAATCGAAATAAAATCCTTCTGATTCTACACATCTTTGCCAACGTGTCACAAGCTTCTTTATCCCTGTAGCATAAAAATCAGAAGTTCTGGAATTGACGAAATCTTCGAAGGCACTTTCGGCATCCTGTTGGTATTTGAATACTTTCCCTACCAAGAAGTCGCCAAGATGCTTGAAGAAATGGTAGTCTGTTGGGGAGAGGTCGGGAGAAAACGGAGGATGTGGTAGAGTTTCAATGCTCAGCTCATTCAATTTCTGCAACGTCATTCGTGCTACGTGGGGGCGAGCATTGTCGTGCAGAAGGAGAACTCGCCTTCGGTTTACCAAGGCCGGCCGGATATCCCTCAACGTTTTCATCATTTCTTCAATTTCGATGCAGTACTTCTCTGCCGTGATGGATTCACCGGGAGAGAGGAAGCTGTGGTGAATAATTCCCAGCGAACACCACCATACTGTCACCATTACTTTCTTTTGGTGCAATTCCGGCTTCGCAAAAACCTTGGGGCTCTCATCGCTGTCCACCCACTGTGCCGATCGTCGCCTGTTGTCGTACATTATCCATTTCTCGTCACAGGGTGCGATGCGATCAAGGAATGGGTCCGTTTCGTTCCGTAGAAGCAGTGCGGACGAGATCTCATATCGTCGGTTTCTTTGCTCCTCAGACAGCTCGTGAGGCACCCACCTTTCCAGCTTTCGGTCTTTCCAATTTCCTTCAGATGCCGGGCAGCTGTGTTGTGACTGACGCCAAGAACCTTCGCTATCTCCCTAGTACCTTGTGTGGATCCTCCTCTACCACATCTCTCAGCTTGTCCTCATCAACATCACTATGCCTCCCACGACCTTCATGCTCTTCCAAGCTCTCATCTCCATTCCGGAACTTCTGATACCAACGATACGCCGTCCGAATCGTGGAACATCCTTGACCGAATGCGGCGTTGATCCTCTCGTCCGCCTCCTCAGCTGTAGTGCCCAGCGTGAATTCATACAAGTAAATGCCTCGGATTACCCTTTTGTCCATCTGCAAAAAAGTCAACAAAACTCTTAAGTTTTCCCACTTTTACATAGAAAACTTGGTACTCTCCGGTAGAGCAAAGTTTGCGCTTCTAAATGATATGCCACATGTTACGGTTTGTTCTTGATCAAACGCGTAAAGACGCGCCAAAAAATGGCGCGAGCCAGTGCCATTTAATTCGTTACAACCTAATAGTTTCGCTTGGAATTTGCCGAAGCCGAAATACATATATTCTGGTGCCATAACACACCTTTCGTCCACCGGTGATTCCTTGCTTTCTCACGGTCCCGTAATGCTTGGGATTTTCCCGTCATTATTGGACTCCAAAGGGATTACAAATGCTCTTCTGGGAAGATTCTTAAAACTATTCCTCCAGTTGGGAAAGCCGGCTTTCTACGAAAATGGCTCTTACAGTACCTTCCATGCCAGTGACTGGGCCAGCTCGGCTCGTTTAGGTCACGTCACCTGCCCAGGTGACTGGCTTGTCTCCATTGTCAGATGATAAGCGATAGCTGACTACTACAGCTGCGTAATCGATGGCGACGGAACGGACGAACGGCTGAGGACGAGAGCTGCTGTGTCAGTCAGTCAGTCAGTCAGCGAGTCGTCGTCGTCGTCGGTCTGGTTCGAGGCCGTTCCGAGATCGACTGCTCGGCTATTTTCGGCTTTTTCTGCACGAACAGACAGAGGAGACGCGCCGCTCGCCGCGAAACCGGTTCACCTGCTGCTGCTGGCTGGGCTGTCCCAGCAGCGCGCGAGCGTCGAGCGAAGACGACGACGACGACGACGACGACGAGGACGACGAAGACTCGCACGCCGTCGTCGTCGCTCCTCCATCATCACTTCTCCAGCCGAGGACACATCCCGACGCAGTCGTCGCCGCGCACACGGGTTCTTCATCAGGCTGTCTCGCGCTCCTAATTGCCTGTTTCTTCACGGAACTTCATGCGCTTATCGATTCGTGATTAGCCTTTTTTGAACTTCTTTTGTCACTTCTGAAACCTGGATGCAGTGAGGTCTAATCCAGTGATCCAGTCGTCAAGCGCCTAAGAATTGAGAGCATTTTTAGTTTTTTTTCTTCTAAAAAATCGTAGATTATACCGGCAAATATGAAGGTGTAAGTAGGGGACAAATACCCCGATTTGGTACCCTGATTGGCCAGTGCGTGGTGTTGTTCGGTCGGCGCTTGTTAAAAATTAAGATTCTGGTCGGGAAAGTGGGCAGCATTGGGAGTTGGTGGCACGCTAGCCAATCAGGTCGCATCGAGTGAGTCTGTCATGCGAAGACGGTATTTGCGGTCCGTCCTCTGATTGGCTGGTGCGTGCTCATTCGATGCTTCGCTTGGTTCTGATGAGCTGAGGCGCTCACATCTCCCAATGCTGTCCACATTCGCGACATGGACCGAAATTAAAGTGATGTTCCTCTTACGCTCTCTCTACATACTTGCCGTCGGTCTACCAGTGACTATGAGCAGCGTTCTGCACCTTCTAAAAGAAGTAAATAGATGTCCTAGTCGGAGGGGGTGTCTCGCTGGAAAAGCGAATCGGACACAAAAATTAGTGTTTGCAGGGAGCACAGATATTCCCGCAGGCTGGCTCAGTTCAATCTCCTTCTAGCTAGATAGACTGAAGTTCACCCCATTCAATTAGGACACATCCGGGAACTCATACCCACCCATACATGGCTGAAGCAACAGTATAGGCCTTACCAAAAATTCCTTCGAAAAAGTGCCAAAATCTGATCCAGCCCCGCTCCAAATATCGACTGATATCTATTGCCTTCGCCTTAGATATCGATTGTAATCGATTTTATTGATCTACAATTGATCTGTCCACAAACAAGCAACCACTTATCGATTGATATCGATTTATTCATTTGCTCATGTCATGTCGTAGTACAGTCTCGATTAAGGGTAACCCTCATCTGAGCGAGTGCCATTGCGGAAAATACTCAGATACCGAATGGTCGGACGGACGCATGATCGGACGCACTGACGGATCAACTGGATAGAATAAAATAAAGAATAATAGGATTGCTTGTATTCAGATGATGAACTGGTCCACCTCCTACACAAATGGGAGAGGTCCGATCTAATTCTTTGGCGAGCTAGAGATTAAGTATAAAAGCTGGCGGCAGTTAGTATACGCCACGCATTCTACTTCTCTGAAGGCAATTCGAATCCGTACTTGGCCTACGGCTCGTTGTAGCGCAGTGGAAGGGGACGTCGACTGTCGCGTGCACTCCGATTCAGAGCTCTTGGTTCGGATCCCGCCCAGGCCAATCAAGTCTTCCATACTCATGGCGGGGTTGGTGAGTGGATACCCAGGGTAGCTATTTGTTTGAGGAAGGATAAAACACTGACTTTATCAATCGGCTGGTTACCTCGGGTCTTTCGTATGGACCAAATACGCATTCAAATTGCCTCCGCGATATCCCGTAGAACTATGACAATAGTAATTCATGGTGGCCAGATAATAGACAAGACAGTGTTTAATTCTTCTGGAAAAGTTTACTACAAATTTAGCATTTACAGAGGAGAAGAGGACTTGTTTTTCCAAGAAGAGACCCGAAAAGGGCACATGTCGCGACAATGGGCAGCATTTGGACGTGAAAACGCACCAGCCAATCAGGACGTGTCGAATGGACGAGATATTCAGAGTCAGGACGTCTAGGGTCAGTAGTCTGATCGGCTGTCTTGCGTTCGACATGTATGATTGGTTGGCACGTTCACACCTCCCAATGCTGTCCGCATTCGCGACAAGGACCAAATAAAACCCAAAATAAGTCCAGATGAAATTTGTTTCGAAATTTTCGCCAAAATTCAGTATCAGGCTCTCATCGGTGTCTAGCGCACTCAACAGGAGGTCTGGGTCCTACGGGCATCATCAGAAGTTTCAGATCCCACAGTCCTTGGGCCAAGAACCTGCGATCGAACAGATTTCGAATCGCCAGAGAACTTCATTCACCATCCGTTGCCATTGCATAAGCAAATATTAATTCCGGATTTCTTGAAGAATAAATTTTTTGGGCGCATGTAGCGCAGTGGGAGGAGGCGCCAACTGTCGCGTGCACCCGATACCAGGTTCCTGGTTCGGATTTCCCGCCCAGGCCAACCAAGCCTTACATCCCTCCAGGGTCGGTGAGTTGGTACCATACTTGTCTGGGAAGGATAGAGCGCTGACTTGTTCATCTGCTGGCCACCGCAAGTCACTGTATGGCCAAATACGCATTCAAATCGCTTCCTCGATATCCCGTAGAAGTAGAATGCGTGGCGCATCCCAAAAGGATTGAATAACGCCGTCCTTTATCCTTTATCCTTATCCTTCTTGAAGAAGCAGAATGCACGGCGCATCCTAGGATAATTGATTAGCGATCTTCGTCGAATAAACGAGTAGAACGAGTTCCAGTGCTTTCTGTTGAAGCATGTTCGAACTACAAACCATGTGTCTTCATTTTCTTATGATGGCTCATCCTTCCTCCTCCCCCGCGGCATCTACTCATCCTTCTCTCTGTTTTTCTCTTTTCTTCTCTGACTCTCTTCGTGTGCCAGTTTGTGTCACCACAAGAGAAGCGCCTAGTCTGCTGCAGGGCATTCCTTTTTCTCCTCGACGTCGTCGTCGACTTCTTCCCAGCGCTCCGCTGGCTTAACCCTCTTCGCAGGGATTAGCCGACATTCTGCGAATTTCTCGATGAGAATTCACGCGGTCTTAGCACTCTGGAAGCACTCTCGGTTGATTGCTTCAAGAAAGCAGCTTCCTCCTCTGGTGTTTCAGCGGTATATAGGGCATCAACCTTGAATACTGAGAAGCCCTTGGACGTCTTCGAGAAATCGACGCGTCTAGACTCAGCTGCATCACCTCCTGGAGATCTAGCTATTCAGCTATACCTTGTACTGTATTCATCTAATTGACTGCTAGTTGAGTATCGTGAATAGGCGACGTGGCCAAGGCGGAAGTAGGCGCTGGTCACTTCTTCGCCAATCGATTTAGTGTTCGTTTGCGCCACGCATTCTAACCCTGCCATGTATTCTGGAAGGAGTTCGAATGCGTATTTGGTCTATGCGAAGTCTTCTGGTTTCCCAAGACAACGATCTGACATGAAGCC
Source organism: Heligmosomoides polygyrus bakeri (assembly GCA_947359475.1). Lineage (NCBI taxonomy): Eukaryota > Metazoa > Nematoda > Chromadorea > Rhabditida > Heligmosomidae > Heligmosomoides > Heligmosomoides polygyrus. The sequence continues at coordinate 2,218,787 of OX375866.1, forward strand.
AGTTTCTTTAAGCCTCAAGTGGCTGGAATCGAGGTTGTAAGCTGTTGCAACGATGTCTTTTTGCGGTCAAAACTCAAGCGCCAGAAGCTTCAAGCGAGTTGATCCGCGGTTCGGGCTCGATTCCACACCCAGGACTGAACAATTACTCTCCGCAGCGCTTCAGAATTGCCTTCCAAATGACTGATAAGGCACTGCTTTGCATATACGGAGTGAATTCCATGGTGAAGTAGGATGCATGGCGCACACTAGAGGGTGAGAAATTCGGTTCCTCGTTCTTAAATCAGAAGTACCATCCTTCTCTGGTTCACCGGTTTTTTGTTGTTGTTGACGTCCACGCTTAGAGAGAATCATTTCTGAGCAAAAGTTGAACGCATGGCGCATTCCAGAAATATTGATCAATGATTAGTACCGTTCTTTCACTCACTCTCTTCAAAGCTCTTCTGCCAATTCTAACGCAACAGCGAGCCATCGCCTCAGAGCTCATTACCGGCCTGGAGACGCATTCCGACGACGACTGCGGCGGCTCCACGACGGATATTCGGCGCCTGTGGCGGATGACGTCCGTCGTTGACGTCATATCGATTCGCACAGGCCTTCATAGAGCTCTTTCGCGTTCTGCAGCGCTCTTTTCCAGCCACTAACAGCCTCATTTATACGCCAGCGCCAGCCGCAGATGCTGGTGGTTCATCCATACTTCTCGTTACTTATTCATAAGCCTCCGAAATCACCTTTTTCGCTTCATTAGCTGAAAATCCTGGATTCCTAAAGAAATCCGTCTTTCACTAAAGTAGGATAGGTCTCCTTGCTGAATTACTGCCGAAGAAACCCTCATTTTTGTTGAAGGCTTGAGATGGCCCAGTGGTAGGGTGATGCCTCCAAAGGTACACTAATCGATCCAGTTCGAATCCGCAGCCAGATCCATCTGGTGTTCCATTTCCGTAGCGTAGCTCAGCTAAGGCTAAAGAGCAAACCTTCGTGTATAACAGTCCCATTAGGAGATTCCACTTCTAGGGGATATTGTGAGGACAGTTTGAATGGAATCTAGGCAGGCAGCCATAGCAGAGTCTTACTGCTTTTGTGATTTGGACCTAATGCATGAGAAGTTGCAAAAATTGTGGCCGGTGGTGGTGAACAGAGGAGGGCCGCTCCAGTTGCAGGACAACGCGAAGCCGCACACCTCTCAAATCACTCGGCGAAAATTGACCCAGTTAGGTGTCGAAGCTCTCCCTCGCCCCCAGTTCATATTCTCCCGACGTTTCCCACCCTAACTATCGTCGGATACTCGCTTTCGACGAGCCGAACAACCGCTTGCTATTGGGGTGAGAACCTGTTGCAGTGGGTGTGGCGGGCTGCGCCGATTGGCCAGGTGAGGGGTCCCGGCGCGATTCCCTGCCGTCCGTTGACGCTACTGTGAGAGTATACCACTGGGTTTAATGGTCGGCTCCTGTTGCTAGTGTTGCAGGATGCTTGCGCACCCATATATCCACGTATATCCAGCTCATACGTACATAGATATGTGTATAAGTATATAAGTAGGTATATACTATGTATATGCATGTGTATACATATGTATACACATAGAAAGAGGTTCTCACCGTAATAGCAAGTGGTTGTTCGCCCCGTAGAAAGCGAGCATCCGAGTCATTTTTCCGAGCTCCTTATTCTCATCTGCGTCAGGAACAACTCACTAATTCGGCGGATGTTGAATGTGCCCTCCTTGACTTCGTTAGTTCCTATGACCTCGGTTTTTACTGTAAAGGATTAGATTCATAACCGTTTCGTTGGCAATGATGTATAGATTTTGGTAGTTTTTACCACGATTAATAAGGTGGTGTTTAAGCTGAGTTATAGCAGTTTGAAGCAAGCGGTCTGTTTCGGCCATTAATTTTGCGACATTTTTTTTAAAGTTCTCAACTTCCCGACGTTCAGGAAAATTCCTGGAGCACCGTAAGAAGTCCTGCTGCTTCGTTCGAACATTGGCAACCCCAATTTGGGATACCGTTGCTATCACACCAATCGATCGTGGCTCGCTTCTATGCCCAGGCCTCGCTACTGTCATGCTTCTAGAGCCGCTGACTTTGGTAGTATGTTGTCCAAGGCCCCGTTTATACTTCCGACGTCGAGCGACGCGACGGCATGTAAAGTGGCCAAATTGATCGATCGCATCGCTCAATCAATATGGCGTGGCGTCGCATCGCATGGCGTCGAAGTATAAACGGGGCCTAAAGTGGGTAGAGCACGTCCTTCTCGACTTTCTTGACACGTCCGCGTCAGCCGTAGTTCCGCCGATCGTCGAATTGCTCAAGCCGACGCCGGCAACATCACCATGCATCTCTGATGCGTGCCAGAGTGACCCAGTAGACCCATGCACCCCGAATGAATTCGTCGTTCAGGCTCCGCCCAGGCCAAGCAACCCTTCCAACCATCGCGATTTATTCCAGGCTTGTTCGAAACTGACTTATCATTATTCATTATTATATATAGCAGTATAATGAGATAATTTTGCTTGTTAATCTTCATCTTCAAAATATGGCGAAAATAAATCGCAGGCCTTTCTTTTTAAAAAATTAAAAATTATTTCTGCTTTTTTATTTCTCTTTGATTCAAGTCGTGGATGTTGCGTTCGATCAAACAGCACCGGTGGTGTAATGGCGTAGAACATCCCGCAGGGTCAGCAGGAGATGCTGCGGGTTCAAGTTCCGCATGGCGCTAGACTTTTGATCGCAACAAAACATCGTTGAAAAAGCTATTTCTCTTTGCTTTTTCATTCTTCATCCGTGGCAGCCACGGGCTATGAATAGATCGCTCTTTTTGAGGGTGCTTTGGTGGGTGCCTTGTTCTTCTGAAGTCCCGCGTAATGTAGGCGGGTGTGGCTCTGTGGAGCGGGTGCCGGTGAAGTGCATGGCGTGAACGGCCCACCTAAACTGCGACGACTCGGGTTAGGTGGCAACGTCTCTGGTGCTCGAACTTTTTCGAAGGATGGAACCCCAGTGGCCGTGTGTGACGCAGCACATGTTAGATGTGCCTCTATCCTAGTCGGGAGGGGGCAACCGCAATGTGGCAGGTAATGAAGATGCAAATCACTATCTGCCCCTCCGATTAGGATAGATCCTGCATTCCTCCAGTTTTCTATGTCAAATATGAGAGATTTTCAAAATCTTTAGTTGTGCCCCCGCTTCTAGACGAATCAAGGTAAGGAAAGCCAGGGTTAGATGACCCCCTCCTACTTCATGCGCTTCACTCCATTCAAGAAGCTCTGCTTCGGTCTTCACCTGCTGCTTAAACCGACTGACGTCGACCCACAACGAGCCAGACGTTCCGGTGACGACCAGCTTCATTGTCTGAAGCTTGTCGTTGATTAGGCGAGCGGCGCCGCTTCCTTTAGGTTCTCCTTGTGTCGAACTTTTTTGGGGCTTTTTTAGCAGTCCAATTTTCACCACACCCGGATTTCACTTAGGCTGCGGCCAGACGAACGACACGCTCATCTGAGTGGCTTTCTTCGTCAATTTTAAGCTTCCGTCGTCATCATTAGGCTTTCCGTAAAGTTCGCTGGGATGCGCCACGCATTCTTTTCTCGTCTGATGCTAAGCAAGCAATTGGATTCGGTTCCTACTTCGAGGTCGAGTAACTAGCTCCCCATAAAGCTGTTCGAGCAGTACTGTGAATATTGGACGTTAGATGTTCCCAACGTTTTAACCACCTTACACAGTGCAAAGCCATTGATCAAGTGCAAAACGGACACGGCGCTGCACTTCACAGACGCCTGCACGGAGTCAGCTGCTGGCTCAAGGCCGTTCCGCACTTTTACGTCTCTGCTGCTGACCTGTTCTTGGTTAATTGGAGAATTTATCGCCAATGAAAAAGCCGCTGCTGCTTGGCCTCTGCCGAGCTGGTGGGTTGACGCAGTGAGAACGGAACGAAAGGGGAATTCCCCATTCAGGAAAAAGGAAAAATCAAGACTCGCCTAGTGCGGGAAAGCTGTACGCTTCGCTGGTTGACGAGTAGTCTCCTTGTGCTCTTTTGAAGACCAAATAATCGTCATTCTAAACGTAGGTGCCAATCAATCGCTGTACGGAATGCGCCGCGCATTTTACTTTTACGAAATATTATGGAGATGATTTGAATGCGCGTTTGGCCATACGACTTGTGGTGGCCAGCCAATGAACAAGTCAGGTCACTTCACAGACAAGTATAATAGCAAGCCAGCGACCCCGAAGGATTCGAAGACTTAGTTGCCCTAGGCGGGATTCGAACCGCGAATCGATTTTCGAAACCGATGCAAGCGAGAGTCGGCACCCGCTCCAAGGACGCTAGGATGCCATTGGAAGACTTTAAAGAAATACAATATCTCATTCGGGTTAGCCGTAATGTAGCGCAGACGGAGAAGGCGCTGACTCTTGCGTTCACCCTGAATCGATTCCTTGTTCAGGTTCCACCCAGGCCAATCAACCCTTCCAACTTTTCTGAATTGTTCCAGTCTTGTACGGAAAGACTTTATACAATATCGCTCAAATTCTTTGCAAAAAAGACGCTTTGCGACGGATTAATCCGTCACAAAGCGTCGCATTGCCATAACTCTTTTTAAAATTATTTGTTTAAATTCTAATTAACACCATTAGAAGTCCCGTCTCATTTTCTACCCAGCGGTCTAACCACCATTTAAAACGATTGCACAGTGACCTAGTTATGAAGCTTTTGCTTCCTCGGCTCCGTTAATTGGTTTACGACCCCTCCGAGATTCCCAGCGGCATGTTCTTGAGGCTTTTCGTTGACGAGGTTCATCGAAACTCAGAAATCCTCTATGGTTTCAGCAGATCTGTATTTGTTACGCATCAGGTGTCACTGTGGTGCTAAATAGTGCCAAGTTCGGATAACACAGGCCCGATTTCGGATAAGCGCCAACGCGCGGAAACCTAAGATTCCGTTAAGAATTACCCAACCAGTAGCCTGCTACAGAAGACAGTATTCTACTATTCCATTGTGGGAACGACGATCTTTATAAAACGTGTAAAATGGCTTGGAGAAATGGACAGAAATTACTAGATTTTCTTTTTCCCAACAAGGGATTGGTCCAATCTCAATATGCGGCGTAGGATTTCTCCTATCTTTGAACTTCGGTTGCTCCTGTACAGGATAAATACGAAAGCCGTGTTTTTTGTGGTCTACAGTAGACTACAAGCACATTCCAATCTAAAAAGAACGAAAAGATTTTGGCCATTCAGAGTAGATTTCTATGCGGCCAAAGTTTGAGGAAAACAATAGAAAATTTTGTTTCAGTCGCTTACCTCTTTATGGATGAGTTTATTCGAAAAATCAACTGGACAGCATTTCTCAGCTCGTTGCGAGCTTTCCAAGGATGTAGTATTGTTCGTATTCAAACTGAAAACCATTTTCACCTCTTCGGCCGCCGAAACAGGTTTGGGGCTGCGCTTCGGCCCGAGTGTGGACACGGCGGCGGACCGGTCGCTGCCCTTGCGACCTCCCACGCACTCCACATGTCGTATATCGCCTATGTACAGTATTCACACTTCCTGTGGATTGCCGCGGGAGGTCGCAAGGGCAGCGACCGGCCCGCCGCCGTGTCCGCACTCGGGCCGAAGCGCAGCCCCAAACTTGTTTCGGCGGCCGAAGAGGCGAAAATGGTTTTCAGTTTGAATACGGGCAATATCACATCTGTGGAAAGTTCGCAACGAGCTGAGAAATGCTGTCCAGTTGATTTTTCGAATGAACTCATCCATAAAGAGGTAAGCGACTGAAACACGATTTTCTGTTGCTTTCGTCAAACTTTGGCCGCATAGAAATCTACTCTGAACGGCCAAAATCGTTTCGTTCTTTTTAGATTCGACTGTGCTTGTGGTCTACTGTAGACCACAAAAAACACGACTTTCGTACTTATCCTGTACAGCAGCAACCGAAGTTGAAATATAGGAGAAATCCTACGCCGCATATTGAGATTGGACCAATCCCTTGTTGGAAAAAAGAAAATCTAGTCATTTCTGTCCAGTTCTCAAGGCCATTTTACACGTTTTATAAAGACCATCGTTCCCACAATGGAATAGAAGAATACTTCCTTCTGTAGCAGGCTAGTAGTTGTGTAATTCTTAACTGAATCTTAGGTTTCCGCGCGTTTGCGCTTATCTGAAATCGAGCCTATGTTATTCAAACTTGGCACTATTTATTACCACAATGACACTTGATGCGTAACAAATACAGGTCTGCTGAAACCATAGAGGATTTCTGAGTTTCAATGAACCTCGTCAACGAAAAGCCTTAAGCACATGCCACTGGTGATCTCGGAGGGGTCGTAAATCAACTAACGGAGCCGAGGAAGCAAAAGCTTCATAACTAGGTCACTGTGCAATCGTTTTAGATGGTGGTTAGATCGCTGGATAGAAAATGATACGGGGCTTCTAATGGTGTTAACAAGATTATAAAAAATAACTTTGAAAAGAGTTATGGCAATGCGACGCTTTGTGACGGATTAATCCGTCGCAAAGCGTCTTTTTTGCAAAGGATTTGAGCGGTATTGTATATCATAATTTTATTTATTTATTTCTTGCAATGCAATACCATACAATTTTATTTGCTCTTCAACAGTATTCTTCAAGTTCTAAATGTAGCAGAAGTAAATCGTAGGTGTTCCTTTAAAATTCTTTCCTATTTTTATTGTTAGCATTATTATCTTATTTACTTATTCATTCATAGCTGTTTAATGACATGCTAATTTATTTGCTAATCTTTCAGCCGTTTTTTCTTTAATTTCAAAACGTATCGAAAATAAGTCGTACGTTTTTTCTTCATTTCATTATTATTGTTTTTCTTATTTTTATTAATAGCAGTATGACGATGTACAATTTTATTTTCTGATCTTCAAATTCAAAATGTATTAGAAATGAACAGTAGTTTTTCCTTTCTGTTCTTATATTTTTTAATATTTCGTTCATATATACAATTTTTACGTGGAATTGGACACTTTTCTAAACCTAAGCCTAACACTTTTAAAATCGAAACGAACTCTTCCAAATGGAAATGGGCTTCTTCTAAATTAAAGTGGAGACTCTCTAAAATGGTTAGAATAATTTTTTGTTCATGAAAAATTTTAGTATAATTTTCTTTCATTTTTAATTTATCTACCCAATAGTGAACAAATTGTTTGCAAATTTATTTTTGTAAAAAAAACTTAAGGCAAAATATGCTTTAAAACTTATTTAAAAGAGCAGGAAGGCGGCTATTTTCTAGTGCTACAATAAGAGATTGCGCCGTGCACCCTTCCAGGCTATTGCGATTTGTATTCAATTGATAGCAGAATTTCTAGTTGCACGGAGTTTCACACTCCTCTTCACTTTTATGGCTCATGTAAGTGGCATTTACACTACCAATCGACTAAAAGTTGCGACGAACGTTTTGAGTGCATGGCGCGATCTGATATTTTAATGCGCTATGCGCTTGCGTCTTTGCTGCGCTTTAACACAAATTTTAATTTTTGATTTTTTCTAGAAATAAAAATTTTATAAATTTATTACACTTACCGGGATAGGTAAGCTTTAAAAATTTTTCGGTATTTCCCCCTTCGATTCATTTTTTTTGCTGACGCCGAAATCAATCAATTTGGCCTCAATGCATAGCCATCGCGTCGCTCGGCGTCGAAGTATAAACGAGGCTTAAAGCACAGGTTCATTTGGAGAAATTGACCAAGCGAACCTTTCTCGCCTCCAAGACATCCCCTAGAAACAGAATGCGTGGCGCATCCCACAAAACGGTTCAATAATGCCGACTTTTACCCTTCTCCTTTTAGAAGGAGAAAGCGTTATGACGTGGATTTCCTCCCCGTCATAACGAGAGAGGGTTCTCTGACAGCTACTTTCCAGTCGGTCCAACCTCTCCCCCACTTTGGCGAGTTGTCGGACCTTACCGGTAATTCACCCCACGTCGCTTACAATTCGGGGACGATATTAATTGCTCCAAATTGGGTCAAAGTAGCAGACACCGACATCGTCATCGCCATCGCGCACTCCGCGCAGCGGTTCTCGTTGTCGTCATCGCCGTGAACATTCACTCCATCTGTTCGCATCGCGGCCTCTTCCGACGAACATCTACCTTCTCTTTTTCGTTATTGATTTTTTTGCACTGTTCATTTCATTCCTCTGTCTGTTTTTGTTTCTATTGCTGTCGTCGTCTTTAAAAGCGCGAAAATTCCTCCGAAAAATCCAATAAAAATTCTGTTCTTTAAGGTTCGAACCGACGACACGCCTCTTATGGATACAAGATCCACATGGAGAAATCGGTGTGAACTTCATTGAGCTACATATTCTTCTATTCAATTATACTTTAGTCTATTCGAACGGCTACAATTCATGTTCAGCGACCTTGATTACCCCAGGGCTAAGGTTTCGCGCCGTTTGAGCGACATCCACAGAAAATCGATAATATCGATCGATATCGATTTTTGTCATTTATATTGAATTCCGTTAGTATCAGTAAGATTTTTTAAAGCATCCAATTCCATTTTGCTTATAGTTGCTGCAGTCATTTCCCTAACGTTTACCAAGAAAACAGCCAACGACCTTGCACCTACATAGTAGCGCAGTCGGCGGAGACGCGCGCTGTCGCGTGTGCTCCGATTCAGAGTTCTTGGTTCGGATTTCCACCCAGGCCCATCGATCCTTCTACCCACGAGGTCGTTGAATTGCTTCTGTCAGATATCTATGGAATGGAGGCCACATCGAGTTGGCCGTCGGCTGGGCTGGGCAAGTCATTATATTGGCGAAATATGCATTCAAATCGCCTTCTCAATATTCCGTAAAAGTAAAATGCATGGCGCATTCCGCAAAGTGGTTGATTAACGACGACCTTCGTCCTGTATCATTTTAACAGGCGCTTTTGTAGTGTATAAATAAATAAATATCGACGACGCTAGGATTCGTCGACGAAGCCACAAGGTCATCAAGGTTTTCCACTGAGCATGCCTGTGCCATATGCATTTCGATCCATGTCGCGAAAGTGAGCAGCACTGAGAGGTAATAGAGAGAACGCCAGCTAATCATAACCAAGCAAAGCACCGACTGAACACACATCAGCCAATCATGGTGCTGACCATACACGAGCTATCTGAATGGCACGCCTATTCGATATGGTCCACCTGCCAGTGCTGCCCACAATCGCGACATCGACCGCATATCCTTTACTATAGAAATCGTCAGAAGAGAAAAATGGATTTATTTATTATGTTATTATCTTTTTTGTAACTAATTCTCTATCCGTGCCTTCGACAGACTGTAAACTGTCGTCGACATGTTGCTCTATAGGAATGTAACGCTGTTGTTGTTGTTGCACCGCTTTATGTGCATCTTCAGAATATAACTAGTATAGTATAAAATAAGACGCGAAATAAGCCACTGTGATCACTTTTTCTATAATTTTGTTTAGAAAGTAGTTTTATAGAAAAATGTTTAATTACCCAAGTTTGAGATATTTCCACACCTCGTAGGTTCCTCTGTTTGTTATTGCGGAAAAGTTCTATTTATTTGGTGTCTTCAAAGAAATTAACGTTTAAGATTGCTTAACGGTTACTGAACTGTAACCCACAGTCGAATGACGAGTGCGCGGCGCAATCTCTTTCGGTGTAGATCGTCTCTCGGATGTGCTCTGCTCGCCACCTATGTCTAGGTGAACTCTGAAAGCTCATGGCGACGACTAGCCGAGCGCACAATATCCGCGAGTTTTTCCGGACGTAGAACATAGTGCACGGCGTCATCTGACGCGCCGTCACCACGTCCTCAGCTGTCGGCTTTTGACGAAGGGACCTGTTCTCGTCAGGTGACCTCCACTGTGTGTCGTCCGTGCTCAGCACTTGGTCCAGAGTCACTGGCCGTCTACCTAGAGGCAGCTGTAGCCGGCCACAGTTGGTTTCAAGCTTCTTTACCGGACCCCATGTAACTGACGGTTAATTCTTTACTTGGTTCAGCTTTGGTTTGATTCTTACGGATTTTTAGAGTCAGCTTGTAGATCATCTCTCAAAAAGTGGCAATATCTGTAAATTTCAGTAATTTTAGAATGAAAATTCTTTTTATCGGCAGTTTCTGTAAATTTCATATTGAGTAGAATCTTTTTACATACTTACTTTGATACTTTGATGGTCCCTTTGTCGGCTGGAGGTCTTCTCAGCGGGACCACAACTCTTCCAGACCACTCGATCTCCGGCTGCTTGCATCCAGTGAGGCAGACTCCGCTCTCTGAAAGATCTTGAGAATGAGTCTGTCCATCGCGTTGGCGGCTGTCCCAGTGGTCTCTTATGGTCTCTCGGGAGCCATTCTGTGACACGGAGACTCCATCTATCGTCCTTTCGTCGAAGCAGGTGTCCGGCCCAGCGATATTTGGACTTCTTCATGTACTGCAGCGGGTCTGCTAATTGCGACTTCTCCCGTAGCTCCGAGCTTCGTAGGCCTTCTTGCCATTGCTGACGAAGGCTTGTCCTCAGAAGACATCTCTCCAATGCACGATGCGTGGTTTGCGTCGCTGTGGCGATTGTCTTGTTGTCGGGCCAGGTTTCCGTCGCGTAACACATCGCAGGCAGTACAGAGGCGTTGAATATCGAGGCCCTGAGGCCGGCATCCTTGACCTGATCGGCGACTTCGCGAGTCGAACGGAAGGCTGCCCATGCTGCGTGTCTCCTGCGGACGATTTCAGGAGCGAGGTCGTTATCCATGTTCAGCTCTCTTCCCAGATAGACGTAGGAGTCGACCTGTTGTAGAGCGACTCCATTTAACCTTACGAGTCCCGTGTCACACCACTGGTTGACCATAAACTGCGTTTTGGACATATTCATGTCCAATCCAATCTTCATACCTGCCACATTGAGCTCGTTCGGCATTTCCTCGACTTCTGCCGTGCTGGTAGAGATGAGAACAATATCGTCGGCGAAGCGAAGGCTGCTGATCCGTTTACCGTCGACAAGGTAGCCTTTATCGTCCAAGTTCAAGTCCTTCATGGCATCCTGGAGAGCCGCTGTGAATAGCTTAGGAAAAATCGTGCCTTCCCGCCGTACTCCTTTCCCGATAGAATCATTTTTCAAATACAAACTCTTTTTTTCGTTGAGCTTAATTTTATTTTTTCAATATAATTTTTTCGGTGGAGCGTGTAGTGCAGTCGGAGGAGGCGCAGGCTGTCACGTGCACCCGACACCAGGTTCCTGGTTCGGATTTCCCGCCCAGGCCAACCATTCAATTCGCCTCCACGACATCCCGTAGAGGTAGAATGCGTGGCGCATCCCAAAAGGGATTGAATAACGCCGCCCTTATCCTTATCCTTTATAATTTTTCAAATTTACTTTTAATTTTTTTAGTTTGTTTATTACATGGACACACCATGTGTGACAACTCAAAAATCGGCTGTCCTAAACTGCTGGTGTCCTAGTACATGAGAAGACTGCGCCACGAGTTCTTCCTATAACTCACGTTACCTACTGGATTGACAATCTAAATGCAATCCTGCGTAGAGTACGAGAAATAAAATGTTCAGGATTTCAACCATTTTTACCCCAAAGAAGTTCTCCCTTACTATTCACGTTAAGAAGGTGGGCGTGTTCGGAGACCAATGATAGGAAAGGCATGCAGAATCTGGACAAAAAGCCCTCCGGGGACCTGAGCAATCCGTTTTTCTTACGTAACAACAACGCCAGAAAATGTCTACGTAACGAGCATAGCATCGGGGTCCATGTCGCTAAAATGGGCAGCATTGGGAGATGAGAACGTGCCAGCAAATCAGACGGACCGTATCCAATGGGCGCCGCATACGGAGAACACATGTACGGGCGGTACCATGATTGGTTGGTGTGTATTCGATCGGTGTATGTTTGCCTGGCGCGCGCCCCACTTCCCAATGCTGCCCATATTCGCGACATGGACCGTCAAGGTGATTGGAGACGGAGTTGAGCCCTTGGACCTCTGGAATTTTGGGATGACGGCGGAAGGAACGTAGGGTGTGGATAGCTGGGCAAGTGCAAGCCACTGGGCGGAAATTTCCGACGAGCAGCAGCTCGTCACTCTGCGCTCGATTGAGAATTCGATTCCATCAGATGGGCGGAGGAGGTCTGTCTGCACGTCGGGGTTGACTAGAGCTGTCAGGCCCGTGTGGTGGCCGGCGATGTGATCGCGGCGGCGTTTCCCCAGCCTCATTCTTCGCACTCGCCGACGCTTGACCCTGTGACCGTATTCGGGAAAACGGGGTCTGATCCAGCAGCAGCAGCAGCTTGCGATCCCATGCGCATTCTAAGCCGCACGAGCGTAAACTGCTCGCCTTGCTGTTCATTTTTCTTGCAAATTCGCTGGCATTTTGCTTCATTATCCGCACTTCTTCACTATTGAGGCCTTGGCTTCTGATGTGTTCAGATGGAGTTCTTCGCCAGCCACCACAAAAAACGAGCGTGGCCATTGAAATGCGAATGCTGTGCTGATTCGTCGCTCTATCGCCATCTATAATGACATTCGAAAGCGTGCGGAAATTGCCTACATTCCAGAGAAAATTTTCTGTAATAGAGGCAATCATTTTCCTTTTAATCTTCTCATTTTTTTTTGGAAATTCTCGGGAATTTTTCGCATCTGTGCGAGCTGACGATGTCTTATTAGCAGTGCTGCCAGGATTCATTGAGGACTAGACTTCTGGGGCCAGACTCATCAACCGCTTACCGCCCTCTAACGGTAAAAATACCGCCAAATCTTATGCTGGATGAATGCCGTATAGGGGGGTTTGGCGATATTTTCACCGCAAGAGGGCGGTAAGCGGTTGATGAATTCGGACCCTGGTGTACCCTGGTGAACCAGAGGAATGCGTTGAACTCTGGGCGGTAAATTTGAACGATTTTTTAAACTTTTCGATAAATTTCCGGCACAAAATTTTCGTTGGACAAAAAAAACTATTCTAACCGTCTCGGAAAGTCTCTTGTTCAATCTGAAAGACGCCCGTTTTGATTTCGAAGATGTTCACTCTGGTCCCAAAATCGAAAATCTCGTATAGAAGAATGTCGAATTTGATTTTTTAAACATCGATTTTGCTTTGAAAGCTGTCCAATTTGACTTGAAAACTGTCCAGTTTGGCGTGAAAACGGAGTATAAAAGACGCGGCGTCTGTCTGTCTGTCTGTCCGTCCGTCCGCCCATCTCTCCGTCTGTCTGTCAGTCCCCCATACTAAGCGTAACGGCCTCTGCGAGATCTCGATCGATATTATCGATCTCTGCTGGGCACTGGCCGCGTATGGTGAACATCAAGCAAACAGCATCGATCAGCTGGCCATCGATTAACTATCGAATAACCTTATCGTTTACGTCGTTCGGTAAATATTGCGCAACCGGACGATATCGATCGAACGGCTATTTTCGAGAGATTCTATTGGTTTTTGTACGGGATCGTTGATGTCAGCCGCTGGGCATAGACAGGTTCACCACAAGCGTAGTATTGATCGGCCGGTCGGTATCGATCGACACGATCGATTTTCGTCCGGATTCGACTGCTTGAGATTGGAATCAGGCGAGCACGTAAGAATTTCTCAGTGCAGGATCAGAATTTCCTATCACTAATGGATTCTTCGGCGACTCTGCGAAATTCCCGCATGAATATTCAACAGCCTGATTATAAAATCTGTCAGTTCAACGCTCAGAAACGACGTGACTAAGCACATGGACTATCTGTTGTTCCTGGTTCAAAGCGCTCTCAGACGACCGGCGTTTTCGTCTTCGTGCGGGTGTTTCAGTTTCATTCAGCGGCCTCTGCTCCATAAGCGAAGTGACGACGTTGTTTTTCGACGGGGTTGGCGGGGACTTCCATGTGATTGTCATCGTCCGGTCATTCATCATCATACAGGGACACCACGTAGCGACACCTCTCACCCCACCACCGCTCTCCACAATCAGAACGGTTCGTCGCCGTTGACGCCGTAGTTGCCGTCACGGTCGTCGTCGTCGTCGTCCTTTCACAAAGCCCATTCCGACATGCATCGATCCTACAGCGCTGAATTCGAATCGCCGAGCGGATGCCGGCAGCTTTGAGCCAGCTCCACGGCGGCATATTCAGCCAGCTCTGGTCGTCTAGAACGGGTCTTCAGTCCGGTTCTCACCCTCTTCTCTGAGAGCAGGAGTGACATCTTTTGCTTCTTCATGTCTCAAACGAAGGAGTCCCTTGTTCGCCGTGCATCTAGCACCTACAGCGCAGCTGGTGGCGGAGTAAATACCAAGCTGACTCATGGTTCGGTTCCTGCACACGCCATCCAAGTCTTCCATCCGCTCCTCGAATTGTCACCTGGTCGGACGGACAACGCTCTATGCCGCTTCCATAGGTTGACCACCTGACAGCTGTCGTTCCGCTGATCATCGAGTTGGTCGTACGGGCGTTGGCAACATCTTCGTTCATCCCTGACGCGTGCTAGAGTGCTCCAATCGTTCGTTCAGAGCGTCATGGTGTTTCCTTATTGCGTTGTGTTTGCCGGTCAACGACGGCTATTGTTCAGCAGATGTCTGCGAAACGCACTACGTGACTGGCCCACCTAAACTTCGACGACTTGACCCATGCAACAGCGTCTCTGATTTCCGAAGTCGAAAAACGCGCCTTCTGCATTGACCAAACGCGCATTTGCTTCGACGATTTCCCGTAGAAATACACTGCATGGCGCAATTCAACAAGATTATTGGCTATTGCTAGCCTTTATCCTTCATCCTAATATTTCTTAAAAGCTACACACATTTGCCCAATCGATTTACGCTACTCGCTATTCGTTCTACTTCATGTTATCCTACTATATTTACAAAGCGTTAATTCATCCGTTGGTCCCTGCGCACGTCCGCGCTTAATTATTGGCCGGTGTGGAGCGTCCAGAAATCGATATATCGATCGATATTAGTTGAAAGCCAGACGAGATATGCTGACAGATCATGAGGTTTTAATGGGGAAAATCCGATGACGAGGCGGACTTCATAACAAGTATGAAGGGGGACAGTGCAATATCGATCGATGTATCGATTTTTTAGCAAACCTTGACGTATGTTATGCGGATTATGGTGCGTGATGAGAGCTGTGTGAGTTTGAGTCATAGCAACTAAACATTTTTGGTCAACCCATCGATAGCGATCAATATTATCGATTTCTGCTCATGACCGCGATAAAGAGCTTCTCAGCGGGGAATAATACCAGCCTGACAGTCAATATAATCAATATCACCGATTTCTTCCGTGGGTGGCCATTTGGGATTGTGATATTAATCTCATCCAACATTTTTACTTGTTGAAGCCTATCCCCGCAGCTGTAGAGGTTGCAAGCTGTTAAATGGACGTTTTTTATTATCAAACCTCTTGCCTCGGGCGGGACTCGAACCCGCGCCCTCTGCTTTCCGGGCAGAATGATATCACCATCACCGCCAGTGCTGTGTGACGCGACGTCCACGATATCCTCGTGATCTGTCAGCATATCTCGTCTGACTTTCGATCAATACTGATCGATATATCGATTTCTGGACGCTTGATGAAGAGCCTGTTGTCGCGTGCCGGCCCAGGTCATGTCCATCTGCTGTCCAACACGGGTTTAATTCAAGTGTGTAGGTCAAATACGCATTCAAATTGACTCCACGATGTCAAGAAAATGGAGGTAGAATGCGTGGCGCATGCCCATAGTGATTGATTAACGCCGACCTCTAACCCTCATAGCGATTTTAAGAAAAATGTGACCGTAGAGATGCAGATGCACGATAGGAGCTAGATGAACAAAATCAATAAAGCAATCAATAAATCTCGATCCACACTATCGATTTCATGCCCAGTTAGCCATCTGAGACGGTAATAATAGGCGGGGTTTATACTTCGATCGCCGTAATAAAAAATTCCAATATCGATTACGTGCCGAAAACTATCAATATTGGTAGTTTTCAGAATCGGCGATTGAAGTATAAACCCTGCCTTCATGTCATGGACGAATTTTCGGTAATGACGAAAACCGCTCAGGTGACAGCTATAGGGTAAAGGATAAGTTCGCTGTTAGTCAATCCCTTTGCGGGATTGTGCCGCGCATTCTACTTCCACGGGATGTCGTAGAGGCGGTTTACATGCGTATGTTGCCTAGACAGTAATATGCGCTGGCCATCCGATGGACCAGTCAGCGTGTTATCCTTCTCGGGCTAGTCTGGTACCCATCACCGACCTCTGGTTGACTTGAGCCGACGTGCACGCGGCAGCCGGCGCCTCTTCCGATTGCGCTATCACGTGTCCTCAATCGATAGTATCGATTTTTATGGGGTAGACCATCTGAGTTTGGCCAAGCTTTACAGCGATGACAAAAATCAATCCGCGAGCTGACGTCAGCAGCGTCTCCATCCGTCCGTCCCTGTCGCGTGCCAGAGTGCTCCAATAGATTCTCCTCGCTCGAGCGACAAGGATTCTCGAGCTTCGTTCCTTTGGCAGTCGTATTCCCTTTTCCCTTACTCCTCCTCCTACAGACGTTGCGGATCAGCTCGGTTTCACTATGGGTTCGCTCTCCCGTCTCCGCCACTTACCGAGGCATATGACCGTGACGTTGGGCGACGTTGGCGCGACGTACGCCGTCTTCCTGTTCTTCATTCCTTACCGTGGTGATTAATATGGAGCGTTGCATGGACGAAGCCACATGTAGAGTGATGGATGCCGCTTCTAGTAATCCGCTTTCGTCTCTCGTACTTGCCACGGATTCCCTTCTCTGCCGAGGCAGCCAGCATCTGGTCTTCTTCTCCTTCTTCTTCCTGTCTGCCATGTCTGACGACCTTGGGCGGGCAAGGTCACCGAGTCGCACCGCTGAGCAGTGGAAGTCGTCACCACCACCCACCGCAGCCTTCGGAGCAAAATTCTCTCCGAAACCCTCTCCATTCACCATCTCCAATCTGGACAGCGAGCAGTGATGACTCAACCCGTCGTATCACACGCAACGAGTTCAGCGAACCTTTGATGTTTACCAGGCTTACCCAAGGCCGTTGTAAACGAAGTTTCGCTGTTTCCATGGAAAAAAATTCTTTGCAAAATTCATTGAAAAAATTGAAAAATTTACAGGTACAGTTTGGTGGTGCACGCCAGGATAAACCTAAAAATTTGCTCCGAGTGAGATCAAACAATAAGAATTTTGTGTTTATTCAAACAAAGTGGTCATGTTCCTCTCAAGAACCTCTGCAAAGGTGTATTTTTATCAAAAAATGTGTGCGTGTCGCGAATATGAGCAGCATTGAGGGTCGGGAGCGCGCCAGCCAATCATAACCAATCAGAGCATCGACCAAAAACGTGCCAGCCAATCAGGATACCGACCTTGTACGCTCACACGGTGTGGCCTGATTGGATGGGCGTTCCCAGCTCCTAATGCTGCTCACTTTCGCGACATGGACCAGCTAATTGAAATTCAAAACGTGTGCAGATGTGTCTAACAAAGCTAAAGTTACGTCTTTTAAAGAAAATTTGGATCTATCCTAGTCCGGGGGCCCACATAATTAAAAAGTAGGTAACAAAATGAACTGAGACTTACCGAGCGGCTCCTGCGGAACAAGATGAAACCTAAAATAACCCAAAAAACGAAAAAAAAATAAACAAAAAATAAAAAATCGCCGCGGTTTACAACCGTCTCTGCGGGCAAAGAGCGAGGGAAAGGAGGCATGCCGCGTGCTGAACGCCGGCTGACATGTTATAACCAGGATCTAACATGGTGAGGAGGGCGCATGAAGCCGACGCCGCGTGCTGACCGCGGCCTGACATACTATAACCAGGATCTAACATGGTGAGGAGGGCACACAACTTTGCCTGCTTACAACCGCAACCAATGTATTTTTTTCGTTTTTTTTCTTTGTGACTTTTCGTGTTTAGTCCCATGTTGCTCTGTAGGAGCCGCTCGGTAAGTCTCAAGTGGATTTGTTACATATAGTACTTTTTAGTTATGTGGCCCCCCCCGGACTAGGATAGATCCGAAAATTTTTATTAAAAATACAGCTTTTCTAAGCATTGAGAAGAAAATTACTACCATGTGGAATAAACACAAAATTCTTATAGTTTCATCTCAACCAGAGTAAATTTTTAAGAGTCTTTCTTAATCGGAGGGGAGCATACAGTGATTTGCATCTCCTGTCCGTTGTTTGAGCTTCTTCGAGAGCTTCAGATTTTTTCGCGTTATGTGAGGTGGTTTCATTTGAATTCAGTGAATATGATTGCGTGGCATGGAGTGGCATACGCAAATGGCATTTTACGGTTGCCCCTCCCGACTAGGATAGATCCCATTCTTAGATTTCTCCTCACGTGCCCACCAATCGGCCATTATTTTTGCACCGATGTACAAGCGGAGCAGCTTTTTCGATGCATATCGCTGTCACTTCACGAATCAAATTGAATACCTTTGAGACCGGATTTATTTATTTATTTATTGAAATTGAAATTTATTTATTCAAATATTAAAGATAAAGATAAAGATAAAGGACGGCGTTACTGAATCCCTTCTGGGATGCGCCAGCGCATTCTACTTCTACGGGATATCGTGGAGGCGATATGAATGCGTATTTGGCCATACAATGACTTGCGGTGGCCAGCCGATGAACAAGTCAGTGCTTTATCCCTTCTCAGACAAGTCTGGTACCAATTCACCGACCCCGGAGGGATGGAGAGCTTGGTTGGCCTGGGCGGGAAATCCGAACCAGGAACCTGGTATCGGGTGCAC
Organism: Heligmosomoides polygyrus bakeri; assembly: GCA_947359475.1. Classification (NCBI taxonomy): domain Eukaryota; kingdom Metazoa; phylum Nematoda; class Chromadorea; order Rhabditida; family Heligmosomidae; genus Heligmosomoides; species Heligmosomoides polygyrus. Next base: position 2,237,479 of record OX375866.1, read on the forward strand.
GCGACAGTCGGCGCCTCCTCCGACTGCGCTACACGCGCCCTATTCATTATTTATTCAAACCAATTTTATTTATTTATTTATTTATTGCGAATTGAACACTCTTCTAATCTTCTACTAACAACACTCTTCTTCTATCGACGCTTTTGAAATCAAACCGAACATCTTCAGAATTAAAACCAATTTTTTCCGTATTACACTGGAAATTCTTCAAGAAACTCGGAATAACTTTTTGTCCAAGGAAAACTTAGTGGCCTTTTTTCTTAGTTTTCATTCACCTGCCCCAATAAGTGGCCATATTGTTTGAAATTTTATAAAATCAGCATTTTTCGAAGACAAATAGTGGCTCAAGGCTTGTTTTAAAGTACAGGAAGGCGGCAGTTTTTTGGCTCCATGCATTCGTCTAGGTCGCTGCTATTTTAATTTGATTGATAGTGTGAATGCTGCTTATCTGAAGCAGCAAAGTGAACACATACGCGAGGTTTTTTCCTTGCACCATTGAGAACTGTGCAACTTCACGCAAACAGAGTCTATGCTATCAATCGAATGAAAATCGAAACCTCCCGTACAAGTGCATGGCGCAATCTCTTTGCAGCATCGAAAAATGCCGCTTACTATCGCCTATAAGCTAGTAAGCTCAAAGTTATCGTTTAGCTTGAAAAACAAAAAAATTTCAAACATCGCGTAACTTAGGAAAAGATGAATGAGGAAAAAGAACACAAAAATGAAAAAGAAAGCCATAAAAGAATTTCTTTAAACAAAAAAAAACTATGCAAATGGTCTCGGGGAGTATGGCTTAATCTGGAAGTCGCTCGCTTTGATTTGAAAAATGCTCGCTTCGATTCCGAAGGCGTGAAGCATGATTAAAAGATGATGACTAAATTGATGATGAAAAGATTTTGCAATTTGATTTGAAAAGTGTCTAATTTAGGGTAAAAATGGTATATACCTATAAAAATTAAATTTCTTTTATAGCGCAGCCATTATTTAGTGCATTATTTATTTATTTATTTATTTATTTATTTATTTGACTATACTGTGTGCAATGATCAACAGGTAAGCAACATGATGTAAACAAAATGGAGGAGAAAAACAAGAGAACAAGAACGAAATAAAGAAAAATGAAAAATGGAGGTCAATTAAAAGGCGAAATCGCGCCATACACTCAAAAACCCGCCACGATTTTTATTTGATTGATAGTGTAGGTGCTGTTTACATGAAGCACGAATGTTAGGATAAGAGTGTTCACTACAAATGCAGCGTCACAAAGCGGCTTTTCAAAATAACTTTTTTAAAAGTCAAGAGCTTGTGAAAATAAACATATAAACTGCAGCCGGAAAGATTCGCACTTAACAAAGTTACCGCGCTTCGAACATGCCCGCGCGTGCAATTTGCGAGCGGTCGCGTCCACTCGATTGATAGATTCGATTCTATATGCATTGTTCACGGTGCACTCCAAATGCAAGCTGGACAGTCTTACAGCAATTCCTGTGTAGGCGGCTGGGAATTTCTGATAAAACTCCCTAAACTCTACAAGCTGTCGCTCGCTCGTTCGCTTTACAGGTTTCCGCGCCCACTCGATTGATTCTGTCGGGCCTATATGCATTGTTTAACTCTACTGAGATTTATATGTCAAAAGATAGGGCTCGAGCTGTTTCTTTTCCCAAATGCTTGAATTTTAAAAAAGATATTAAAAAAAGCCGCTTTGAAAGGCTCCAAAGCGTTCTTTTCGGCAATTGACCAAAGCACTATGTTTGGGTATTGTGTTTGTTACATCATTTACAGGTGTGAAACTCCATGAAAACAGAAACTCTACTATCCAACGAGTAAAAATCGCTACATCTCGGGCGAGCGCACGGCGCAATCTACTCTTATTGGCAATAAAAATAGCAGCCTTCATGCTTCCTAAGACATGCTCTGAACCATTAATTTTACTCAAAAATGAGAATTTTATAACATTTCAAACAATGTGTTCAGTTAGTGGTTAAGGGAATTAAAATTTCAAAAGGCACATGTCGCGAAGATGGGCAGCATTGGGAGATGGTGACGCGCCAGCCAATCATATCCAAACAGAGCACCGATCGAACACACACCAGCCAATCAGAATACTGACCGCACAAGCCCTCTCCGAATGGCAGGCCAATTTCATGCGAGCTGATTGGCTGGCGCGTCACCATCTCCCAATGCTGCCCATATTCGCGACATATACCGAAAGTTACACTAAAATTCTCCTTGAAAAAAATTACTCCAGCCTTTTTGGAGAGGCACTCGTTTTTAAGGTGGGAGGAGCTCATTTTCACTCGAAAGATGTTCAGTTTGATTTCAAAAATCTTAGGCTACATTAGCAGGGTGTCCAATTTGGCTTAAAAAGTATCCAATTTGATGTGAAAATTGGTATATATCCACGTCGAACTGGACACTTTTCAAATCAAATTGGACACCTTTCTAAGCTAGCCTAAAGCTTCTGAAGTCAAAGTAGTAGACTTCGTTTGAAATTTAATAAAATTGTCATTGTTAGAGAAAAATAAAGGTATATAGTTTGTTTTAAAGAGCAGGTGGGCGGCAAGCTTTCAGTGTCAAAAAAGAGATCACGCCATGCACTCGTCGAAGACGTTACGATTTTTATACGATTATTAGCGAAATTTCTGCTTGCATGACGTTTCACAACTGTAAACAACACAGCAAAAGCATTGTGAGGAACGCACAAATTCTCACTTTCATGATTCATGAAAGCAGCATTTACACTATCAATCGAATAAAAATCGCGACCAGCTTTCAGAGTGCATGGCGCGACCTAGTCTTTTGTTGCTGAGTCGTTAAAACGGAAGTTAGCTTATTATTTTTCCCTAAAAATAAAAATTTGGTTTAAATATTTTAAATTTTTTACTCGGGCTGCTGAACTTCAAAATTTCAATGAAATTTATACCAAATCTTCTATGAACAACAAAAAAAAAACAATCTGGTGTTTTAATACACTACATGATTGCTACCTTGTTGCGCTTTAGAACAAAATTCAATTGATTATTTCTCCTCAAAAGATAAAAATTCTATAAAGTTATAACATTCATTGCGACACCTGAACTAAAAAATTTCAAAAAATTGTACCATTTTTTGAGCAAAAAAGCAATGAGCAATTTGACTTCAAAATTTTCAGCCTAGCCTAGAAGGGTGTCCAAATTATTGTGAAATATGTCAAATTTAACGTGAAAATTGTAGATAAAAGGATAAAGGACGTCGTTACTCGATCCCTTCCAGGATGCGCCACACATTCTACTTCTACGGGGTGTCGCGGAGGCGAGTTGCATGCGTATTTGGCCATGCAATGATTTGCGGTGGCCAGCCGATGAACAAGTCAGCGCTTTATCCGTCCCAGACAAGTCTGGTACCTACCAATTCACCGACCCCGGAGGGATGGAAGGCTTGGTTGGCCTGTGCGGGAAATCCGAACCAGGAACCTGGTATCGGGTGCAGGCGACAGTCGGCGCCTCCTCCCACTGCGCTACACGTGCCCGACCGTGCACCCCTGCCTTCGAACTCCAATGGATTCCCTGAAGCTAAAGACTCAAAGACAGCACCGAGACCATCATCCGGCGTTGTTCATCTTGCCGTTTAAAACGACAAGCATCCGGTTGTAGAGAACCTCCGAGCGGATGCCTACGCATGAAGGTGTAGGAGACGTTCCGATTTCTTTTTCGCAGAACACGCACCGTTCCAGCGGTGGTTTTTCGCGGTGCTTCAGCTTCCTGCTGCAGTCGGGCAGCTTTGATTCTCCGACGACGACTCCCTTATCACTCGCATTCATCTCTGTGACGACGACGAGGCGGCGGCATATTTCCTCTGCTGCTTCTCCGTTCTTCATCATCGAATCACCACCCAGCCAGCCAGCCATCACCATCCATCCGAATAGGATCGAGTCCCATTGCCAGTGAGACCGCCGCGCTGCTTCGGGATGCGTGCGCGACTTCGCTGCTGCTTCTGACGGCGGCAGCAGCTGGCTGGCTGGCTTCCACGTCGCGGAACAGGTCCCAGCCAACCACCCCTTCTTCCTCCGACCACCCCCCGGGCGTCCTCGAAGTGTTTCCGCCGCCCGCCCCGGCGGCTTTTCTCCGTCAGCCGCTAGCCGTCGACTCGTATCGCTAATCTGCTCCAAGCCCTGTTTCATCTCAGCGATCCATCGCTTCCGCACCCCACTTTTCAACGTGAATTGAATTTTGAATTTTCCCGCAGAATTTCTGGTGCATAAAGGGTCCATGCCCAGGAGAGTGCAATGGGCGTGGCAGGCAGGTGTTCCAGCCAATCAAAGGTCATTGGTCGCTTTACGTACTGTATCCTCTGCTGAACATTAATATCCACTTAGCATGGGCTCCTTGCCGGAATTCCGGGATTTGATCCAATTCGGACAGGACTCCGATCCCCTTCAGTACCTCTTCTAACTGTTATTCTGTTGTGGAGCGCGTGTAGTGCAGTCGGAAGAGGTGCCGGCTGTCGCATGCATCCGATATCAGGTTCCAGATTTGGATTTCCCGCCCAGGCCAGCCCAGCCAGTTTCATCCCTCCGGAGTCGGCGAATTGGTACCAGACTTGTCTGGGAGGGATAACGCGCTAGCTTGTCCATCGGCTGGCCACCACAAGTCATTATATGACCATTATACGCATTCTAATCACCTCCACGACATCCCGTAGAAGTAGAATGCCTGGCGCACCCCAAAAGGGATTGAGTTACACCGTCCTTCATCCTTTCTGAATGCTTGTGGAGCTGACAAAGAATTCCGTTTTCATTATTCGTTTTTTTCTTCTTTTCATTTAAGTGTTTTTTCACCGTGTTATGGGACGTTCAGAGCTCCATCGGGGCGCGACGCGACGCAGTGATAAACTCCCATATCGATTCATCGCGTCGCTCGATCGATATGCGAGCTTATCATTACATCGCGTCGGGCCGCGATGCTGTTTTGAACGGCCTATTAGGCCCCGTTTATACTTTCGACACCGAGCGACGCGATGGCATGTATAGTGGCCAAATTGATCGATCGCGTCGCTCGATCAATGTGGCCACAATACGTAGCGTCGCGTCGCTCGGCGTCGAAGTATAAACGGGCCTTAATTCATTTACTTGTAAAACAGGCTCTTTGTTCCCATCTTTGAAAAGTGCAGTGGATTTAGTTCCTCCTTGTTTTTGTACTTTCCGACGTAAAGCTAGGAGTTTTTTGTGTTATTACTGGTTGTGCTGTGTTGTGTTTTTTTTTTAGGTTCTTCTCTGACGTCTGCCCTATGTAGCGTATGGAATAAATAAGTAAATAAGTAAATAAATAAATAAATAAACTCGTCGTACCGGATCACTCTAGGTCGACCGCTACGGGGGTCATCTTCGAGGCTGAAATCTCCGGTCCGAAATTCACTGAACCACTGGCGCACCGTGCTTCCTCCAGCACTATTAGGTCCCGTTTATACTTCCGACGCCGAGCGACGCGACGTCAAATCGATCGATCGTGTCGGCCGATCAATATAGCCACAATACGTGGCGTCGCGTCGCTCGGCGTCGAAGTATAAACGGGGCCATAGCCCCAACACTTGATGGATTTGTGGAGCCGTTTCGGCTGCGTATTGTCCCAGTTTGAAGTTAAAATAAAATATCGTTCACAAATAAATTATCTAGTCAGATAGAGCGAAAAATTCTGTACAGAAAGTGGCACTAATGCGCAATGCAAGCTGAGTTTCTACTTAATAGTAGACGAATGAAGAATAGTAACACAAAACGCTGAGAACTTTCCGGACAACCTAATAGCTCACCATACAATCAAAACCGGGCATCGGTCGCTTGCAAACTAGTAACCGCATTAAACAAGTTACCGCTAGCGATCGCGTCCGGTGCTGTACACCGCTGGTGTTGCCTGTCTGCTGCGTGTCTGTCTGTGTATGTGAAGAACCCATTGTTCGCCGTCGTCGTCATCTGTTCCTCATTAGACTCTCCAAGCTCATTAGAACTCGATAAGGGGCTTTTTGTAGACGACGGCGTGAAATGGCGTCCATTTCTTTTGCTTTTATGTTCGACAGCGACTGTTTGCCATTCATTAGTCCACTTGTCGTCTTATAAATCAGTCGTTAGCCACATTTCTACTTGTTGTCTGAGGGCATGGCTCATTCTCCTGCCTTCTTGTGATACTGCTCGATGTCGAAACCCTTGAACTTTGACCGTTTAGATGAGATAACCTCATCAATGAGCGCATGAAAGCGCAGTCGGAGGAGGCACCGGCCGTCGCCATGGCTGCACCTCATTTCAGGTTGTTGGTTCGGATTCCCGCCCAGGCCAACCGAGCCTTCCATCCATACTTGGTCGGCGAATTCTTTCCACACTTGTCTGAGAGGGATACAACATTGCTTGTCCATTGACTGGCCACCGTATGTTAATGTATACGCATTCAAGTCGCCTCCACGACATCCCATAGAGGTAGAATGCGTGGCGCATCCTAAAAGAATTCATTAACGCCGTCCTTTATCCCTTAGGCTCACCTCACTAGTGCATGAATGGTCAATTCCCTCGCGAATGCGCGGCTCATTTCGCTACCTTATAATGTAGTAGTTATCCTAAGCCTGCGGCGGACAGACATTGGCACAACGCGACGTCGCGGCTCAGCTGCATTTATCGTCGCGCGCGGCAGTAAGGGCCCGTTCACACTTCGACGCCGAGCGACGCGACGGCACGTATTGTGGCCACATTGATTAAGCAACGCGATCAATCAATTTCGCTACTATACCTGCCATCGCGTCCGAAGTATAAACGGGGCCTAAGGGCCTGTTCATACTTCGCGACGGGAGCGTCGACAGAGGCGGGAGCGACAGGCCGAATGATACGTATCGATCAGTGCCGAGCCGTTGCCTGAGAAAAATCGATAGGTATGCTTTGCTTTCTCGTTCCTGTCGCTGCCGTCGCGGAGTATGAACAGGCCCTAAGCTGAGAATCCCAATAGTTTCCTCCTCTTCCTTCCTAAGACGTTCAACCATTGTCCTGATCCGATGACCGGAGCTGCTTCCAGAGTCTCCGGTGCAATTGGGGTATTCTCCCTGGGCGTGTCCAAATGCCGAATGTAAGGGAGCAACCACCCAGTCACAGACTTCGGTGGACCAAGAAGCGTGTGATTGGTTGCACCCTCCCATCGCACACTTCCAGCAATAGCCCCCGAGTAGGCTGGACTTTATTATTTCAAGCCTGCATCTAGCAACTTTAAGTCAACGTTTATAGTCAGCAGTGTTCATGGATTGATAATAAAGGATAAGGCTGTTTAGAAAACAGCGAAAATTCCTAAAATTGCTGTTTAATTTTGATGCAGATTCAAGTGAAGAAGCGCACGATTAAGTTAAATGGTGGCATATAGGTCAATATATATTATACAATTTAAAATATATATAATAAAATATAGAATTACTATTTTATTTCAAACGATATGTAAAAGTTCCACGTTAAACTGGATATTTTTCGGTACATGTCGCGAATGCGCACAGCATTGGGAGAAGGGAACGAGCCAGCCAATCAGGTCGCATCGACTGGGCTCACCATGACAATCGGTATCCTGATTACTTGGCATGGGTACAGTCGGTGCTGCGCCTGGTTATGATTTGTTCGTGTGTTCCCTCAGAATACTCTGCGCCTTCAGGCCATGTGCCTGTATTTCAAAAGAAACTGGACATCTGCCAAGCCAAACTACTACGAAGAGCATCTAGTTTGGCATGAGTATGGTATATGCGACTTCCTAATGGTGGGGTGTGGTATGGGAATTGTGCGGAATTGCGTCTTGTGCAAATGCAGAACGCGCACGTGAAATTTCGTGCAAATATCTGCTAGTGCTGTGCGTCACGCACAAAACGTGCTACTTCGTGTGACTATGTGACAAACGAATGTGGAAATCCTCCTATCAATCGACACGATCTCATCTAGACATTCTCCTGTTGTTAGTCTATAGTCCAATGTTCACCGCAGCGGCAGCAGCTGTCATCACGAATACCATCGAGCTCCGCCCTCTCGGCTGACTCGACTGACTGACTGGCTGACTAGCTGGCCAGGTGACTCAGCGCTCCACATCCATCCGCCGCCAAACAGCTAGCGGGCCGACCGGCCGGTCGGTCGGTCGGCTGGCCAGCCAGCCAGCCCACGACCCCAATCAACGCCTTCTTTTACTCCTTTCGAAGTTCTCGAAGTCATATGAATAACTGCCAGTACCTAAAGGTCTTCACCAAATCCGTGGCCTGCTGCCAATTTCGCGCTCCATTTACGTTTTGATCTTTTGATTTTCCGGCGCGAACGCAGTTGCGTACCATACGCCATAACTGACGGCGTAAATGTTCGAGGGTCCCCAGGATTCCACAAAACATGTATATTTATTCATTTACTACGAAATTTTCATCGTGTATAGAAGAAAACAAAATAACAAACATCTAACTTCATAAAAGGCTAAATAGAATGAGAAATCATCCGAAGCTTTGCCTTATTTGCTGTTTTTTCTTGATCCTACGGTACTAATGCTTCTGAGGTGTTGTTGTTGGCTTGCCTAACGCCTAGATTCTACCTAGGTCTCCGAATAAATAAGTAAATAAATAAACGGAAAACGCAGGAAACAACAAATCATACTATAATTACAGAAACATACATTAGATCAATTAAAAAAGGACGAAAAAAGAAAAATTTAATACTACCATGTTTATTTTTATAAGTAGGTAAATATATACGCCAAGCTACGAATGCAGAGGTGTGATCTCCTTGTAGTCCTGACATGGATTATTTGTAAAAAAATAATGTTGGCATTTAATTTTGGTTAATTACTTCAATTAATTATTAATCTTAATTCTTGACGCGGTTTGTCAAATTTGAAAGTTTAGACTTAGCACGGAGCGACGCTCAGGTAGGATTTATACTTGAGCCATTGGGCGGGTGGCCGTGCAGGGTTATGGAAGCTACCAATATCGATTAGGCAGCATAGACAATCGATATTAGTACCTTTCATAACGCCGCGCCTTCCGACGATTAATAAATTCCGCCCAAACATAAGCCCATATGACAGACAATCAATTCCACTGCTAGTCGAAACGCCACGTCACTACGCGTCACTAGAAGTCTAAACAGGACCTAACGATCGAAAACACCTGTTGACAAAGGCGAATAACAAGCACTTAATCCTCATTGGGCTAGCACATAGAGCCGAAAGAAGTCTCAGAGTAACTCTACTGCTTCTGCACCACATATAGGCTGTACTCCTCCTTTTAGGAATTCTTGTCATTCATTTACAAAATCTCATTTTAAAAAATTCGATCAAAAATTGATCGACTTTGGAAGTATTCACGTTGTTTTTCCTTCTTCTAGATATTAAACTTTGTTTAGTTCGAGGAGGGCGTTCGATTCTGATTTTTACGCACAAATTTACGCAATGATGCAGACGACCCATCCAAACTGGGATGACACTTTTCTCCATTTTATCTTGTTATAAACGCTTCCAATTGAATTTGAGCTGCCGTGTATCCTATCACGCACTTTGCCTTCGTTGCAGGACCCAACCTTCTTCCCGTTCCCTGTCGCTCTGACTCCTATTTATAGATTAGTTCAGAATCCATCTCTTGGTATCTATTCATCTATCTACTGAATAGTTCAAAGTCTGAACTGCATAGGGATTCCAAACGTCTCACCTTTTTAGTACTTTCTGGTACTTGTCGTTAATGTGGCCCACATGGGGGATAATAATCAGCCAGTATCGAACGGGCGTGCTACCTAGAGAAGCAGTGTGCATGGTCACTGTCCGGATTGGGCGGTGCGTATTCGGCAGGTGCTCTGATTGGGTGTGATAAAAGCGTGCAAAACCTCATCTTACAACCTCAGGGAGGCGGCGAAGTGGCGTTCTACCCCGCCCTTTAAAGGGGGTGGGCCGGCCAGGGGACGCGGGGTAGAACGCACGACACCCTTGGCGGGCTAAAATGTCCACAAGAATGTTTTGCACGCCATGGAGCAACGCTGTTACAGTAAGATTGCGCGTGGGCTTAAATGTGCGCGGTCTGGCGGTGGAAACACGCGGCCGACCGCAACAGTATGCTAATATTCAGCCGCTGCGGCTGTTTCGCATCCGTTTTCGGAACATACGCGTACTAGGCATCAGAGATTAGGACCCTGAAAGTAATCGCTCGGTTCCAACGGACAACACATGCAAGGCATGAGGAGAATAAATGTACAGCGTGATCTAACAACAACATGTATGCCGTAGTGGTGTGCGGTTACTCCATAGAAGGTTTCACGTCTTTAATAAATTGGATTTTTTTGGTTCTCCAGCTCAAGTAGCACTGTCGGTTATAGGAAAAGGCGCAAATAGGGTCCGGGGGGGGGGGGGGGGGGGAGGGTCACTCCCTACTCAGTCGTTATACGCCTTGGTAAAAGGCACATGTATGTACAGTTACATCATAGATGGCCTGGTTCACTGTATGGGTAGAACACACTATTGCTGCAAAAAAAATCCGGTTTCAAAGGGCAAATAGGGCTGTACTTCATGGTGACCCCCCGGACCCTAGACCCTAGGTGCGCCCAAGAAAACTTTGTGATAGCTAGTGCTATGAAACTGGTGCATCAATACAGATTCTCCTAAAAAAATGATGTTACTATCTGAATGTCTGAATGGTCAGAAACTCCTAGCTTTCCAACAACTTGCGCCTTGTTTTGTATGGCAAGAAAGAGAAATCTAAGCGCGCCTTTGATGTTTGGATTCATTCACTCGTCCAATGGCTCACGATGTTCACTACATTGATAGCTTGAGCGCCATTCACACGAATTTGTCCGTTGGAAGGATGTACAATTTCTTAAATTTTTCTATCAGTTGGTTGTTCTATACAACAATTTACTGTCGAAACCGCTTAAAACCTTGGGTCGGAACAAGTGCAGCACGTGAACATGTACCTCTAAAGTGTGCCTAGAAACTTACAATCATACGAGGAGGTCTGAAGTGTGTGAGCAATGGCGATGGAGAATTCCACTTCGTTAACTTCAAAAGCCCAATACTTCGTCACGACACCATCAGTTCAGAGGGTAATTTGCACTCGCAGTTATGGGCTGGTGCAGCCGATTGCCTTTTTAGTACTCATGTCTTATCTCGATGCGATGGTCAGTTGTTCTATAACTTGGAACCTACATCAAATCAGGTGTATAATCAATTCAATAACTTGGAGTCACCTCATGTGAATTAACTAGATTCCGCTCCAAATTTGAGTGAGCCAATTCGCTGGTTGTTACAGCTGCCTCACAGTGTTGCAATCTTTGAGTTAATAACTAAGACTGGTATGCTTCTGATTCTACAGATCGCTGCCACAGTAATGTCTGGGTCAGGTCAAATTTAATTGCCATATTAGTCCCTAATTCAGCCTGATCGGTCTTGGACGGCGATGAGAATGTGTCTTTACTTTTATAAGAAAAATGTTGGAAAAAAACGCAAAAGCGCGCAAAGCTTGCTAATCCTTGATAGACTCTGGAAAGCGATGAGAACCATGGTGGCACTTACGACGGCTTCATCCAAGCTCCCAAACAGAAAATCCTCTATATAGAGGAGGAAGGCATGAGTCTGTAGTGGTTCGTTGACAGCGGAGATTGAATTTCCATCTTCCACCCCTGTCTTCGACTACATCAGGCTCCCGTATGTAATTCTTCTCGTAAAGTTAGTGGTCGATGGTGCGGCATACCTACTTTGTGCGCTGGGCTACTATGCTTTTTCTACCTGCTCAGGTCCTCCAATTTTTGACGGTGGACTGGGACAGGCCAGTGGTGAAAGTATGTGGGACCTACGTTCGGTTCTGCTCTGTTTTCAACGAAGTCTTGGGTTCTCAATTTTCGGCAGTGGCTTGCCCAGATTTCAAAGTAACATCCATATACAGAGGAGGACAGTATTTCTGTATTAAGTCACCTTTTCCCAAATACATCACACCTCATGGCTTAAAGCACAGCGACTGAACCGAAATATCAGGCATTGGATTAGGCTTGACGAGCTGCAATAGGTTGTGAACACAACCCTAGACGGAGCAGTAGGGCTGCGGGCATTCTTCTAAAAGGATCCGTATGTAGTGCAGCTGTGGAGAGACATTTAGGTTTGTGGTGGCTAGGTATGGAGAAGCGAGACAAACCACTTAACTAGCGACTTGCACTCAACTCTGTTTTCAGCTAAGCTTGGGTTCGTAAAGGCAGGGTAATTTGAAAGTTGCCTTGTCTGGAATTAAGCGTAAACACTAGTCTTTAAGTGTTTCTCGCTAATTGAGTGAACTGAGTATTTGATCTCCTTCTTATTACACACCCCCTAGAATTTCATCAATAAAATTGGTTTTGGTGCTATCTGTAACTTTTTCTTGTAGAAACAAAGGCGGTGATGAAATGTGACGTCATAGCGCACGCTTGTATCCGTTCGGAAGAATTCTAACCCGTAGCGGCAGAATATTAGCATACTGTAGCGCTCGGCCGCGTGTTTCCACCTCTACACCGCGCACACTTAAGCCGACGCGCAACCTTACTGTAACAGCGTTGCTCCATGGCGCGCAAAACATTCTTGTAAAATGTCCTTGACGATCAACGCATTTTCGTGCATTTTTACACATACTCAGATCACTCCTTCACAATTGGGAAGCACATCAGTTCCTTACAAACTACGACGCTACATCGGCACCCCGTTCTCTCTATCTTTTTCTCTCTTCAGTTTGGCATAAAACATGGAAGGAACAGGGTACAGTGTGTGTTTGTGTGCATTTACACCAAGCACACATTTCTCCTACATCCAGTCGGACTACGATGGGAACGGAAGCATCTCGAATATTCTACTCCATTCCTGCGATTCTTGGCCGGTTTGTGAAGATGTTTAGTTTTGATCTCCTGCACCATTTCTGTCATCAAATGTACTGCGTGGGAAATTAGACAGGAAATATTGAAGGGCACGCGTCCTCTCCCGATTCTACAGCGTTTTATGACGCATGAAATGGTTAGCGCTAACGATGTTTTCGTAGCAAGCGTGGGAACGGCGAGAGATGAGTCATGCAGTACCAGTTGGAAGTGTCACTGTTAGCGTCATACGATTCTTCGGTGCTTTTTACATTGAATGAGGCCAGCTGAATGAGTAAACAACGGTAAAATAACGCGCTCCATCGCTAACCTTTTGCTCCACTGAAGGCTCTTCCATCTGCTTTTGCCCGGATTTGCTAACGGAGCAAAAGTTGGACTTCTCAACACAGTCGTCCTACTTAACTTCGAACAGGTGGTGCATTTTGGGTATAATCCTAGTCGGGAGGGACCAAGTGGTATTTTGCTCAGCCACACCAACCGTCGAAAGCCTTGGTGACCACTTCGTTGTGCGAGAGGCAGTTTCGAAGGAATGCCTTCTGAGGCATAAAATGAGAGTCATTTGCTCTTGGTGAGTGGTCCCCTAAACCAGGACGTCACCCGCAAGCCTTCATTAGGTACAATCTCCTAGTTGGGGGGGGGGCACTTTAACGATGTCGTAACGAAGCAAAAAGTGAAGCACAATAAATAAACAGTAACATACCGAAACAAGCGGACCACGCCAAGCTCACTCACTGCCCAGATGCTAGCATTCCCGAATTCCTAGTTGGAGGGGGCTCCCTAAAAATCGTTCTTTATCCAAGGAAATTAGCTAAGTAGCAGCACTGTGTACTGGTTAATATGCAAACAACATGTAAAAAAGACGAGGGTAGGGTTCTTCAGCAGATAAACAATTGAAGGCCAATCAATTAAAACTGAGAGTTTCTGGAGACCAAAAAGCCTGAAATCAACTAGATTCTTAATACGATGGGGGATTCGTATGAATAAGACCCCGTTTATACTTACGACGCCGAGCGACGCGATCGCATGTATAGTGGCGAAATTGATCGATCGCGTCGTTCGATCAATACGTGGCGTTGCGTCGCTCGGCGTCGAAGTATAAACGGGCCCTAGGACACTATTCTTCACGTCTTCATCATTTTCAAACATTTGGATTCATGGAACTATTCCTATATTCTCTCCAATATTTCTTCATAGTTTTTTTGGAACCCGTTTTGAAATTTCGGCCAATTACGCTGGGCTACGATAGATACGGATGAGTAAAACATACGCCAGGGTTAAGTTGTGGTGTGAAGCTGAGACATCCGTTTCTTGTATTACGGTGGAGTAGGGTAGGTTACGGTAGGTTATGAGCTGAAAACGCTCCAGAATGAGTTTCTGGACGTTCATTGAGAATCTGACGCCGACAGCCATACTCACCCGCACCTACCGTAGCCTACAGTACTCCACCGTAATACTAAAAACGGGTGTCAGACTGACCAATGGCTCCCCCTTGGGCAAAATTTGCGTGAAATCAGTGATTATGATCTTGAGAGCATTACTCACCCGCGCCTACCGTAACCTACCATAATCGGTCAAAATTAGGGAAGGGGTATTCTGCCTGATATTCTTATAAAACCATGGTATGAATTGAAAACATGCATCAAACATACAACTATTCTAACTTTGTCATCTAGTTCTACCAATCCGTTCTACTCGTTATCCAAAGCAGCATTCCTAATTGGAGGGGGAAGTGAAAAAACGCGGCAGAATGTAATAAAATCCGAAGCAAATTCGGAAAACTCTGCCTATCGCCACGCGCAAGCAGTCGACGCGCACTCATCTGGATCAGGAGTGAAGGTGACAATAGGCAGCGTGCTGATCTGTCTATTGATTGAAATGAGCATATCAGATGACCCTTTCACTCTTTAGTAAGAAAAAAAGGCAAGAAAATTTGGCGCAGTGCCTGTTTTAGGGCTGGTAGGGGGAGTGGGTACTGTGGTAACGGCGGCTTCTTACCGTAATTTCATATCTTACCGTAGCAATCCCAATGGGGGGGGTGTCCACCTTAAACACACATTTAAGAAATAGTTGAAACACGTGCAAATAATGTACAATGTAAGACAGCCACTATACCCTCGAAGAAGCCCAGTGGGTTGGGGTGGTCATGCCAAGTGGACGAGGGGTACCGTAAGGAAGGTGGACTCCCACTGGGATTGCACCCCCCCCCCCCCCCCCCCCATATTCCAACGGAGTTCTGGAGCTAGCAGGCGGCATTCTTCCGTCCGTAAACATCGAAGAAATCCACGCGCAGGAAACAATGCCCCCACCCGCATAGCGCGGAAAATTTCATCGTCGTGAGGGTGCCCACCCCATCCAGTGTTGTGGCCTTAAAACTAGAAGAGTTCTACTAGACTGACACCGGAAGTTCCACCAAATCCGATCGGGTCCCTGAGTCCACCATTCCGCGCTCCAGTCGTGTTTTGATCTGCTCCAGCGGCAACACGGCGGTAATCCCGGGTCCTTCCTGGCCGTGTTGCCGCATCGTTCGTGTGCGTGTGATAGCTTGCGACTGTTTACTGATACGGCGGTTATCAGTAGACGGACAGGATCGTCACGGGTGGTGTTATGATGAGAGAGGAGTGTGGCGACGACGGCGGCGGAGACGATCCGTCGCCATCGCCATCGCCGTCGCCGCGTGATCACCAATAATTGTCGTCATCGTCGTTTTTCTTTCCGCTTCGTTGAGCGGTTAGCCCCCTCCCTCATCGTCGTATTCGTCGTCGTCGTTTAGCCGCCTCATCGTGCGCTTCCTAGATTCTGCCACTTTCTATCACTGTGATCTCTTGCAGAGAGAATGGTGCAGAAACTCGAGAACGAGCCGACATCCGACGATCAGCCGAAGAACCCGCCGTCACCGAAGAGTCGACTCGCCGTCTTGAAACGCACCAAAAAACGTGAGTGATGAATCGGCTGTTAATTGGTGTAGTGAGAGGAGTGATCCATAAGCGGGTGGTTCCGCGTTGTAAAGTGCAGTCGTCTGTTTTATTCATTTTGCCAGTCACACTCATTTGACCCTGTTTAAACTCTACGAAGCGGGAGATTTCCGTAAATTACTGTTTTTTGGGTTGCGCCACGCATTCCATCGCTGTGCGATACTGTGAAGCGAGTCTCTGTAACGTCCTTACAGTGTTTGGGAGTGAAATTCAGGGAAATCGTTATGGGACCTTGCAGTTACCTATCCCTCTTCTAATCAGTCGCTGCAGCTAGTGATATTTGCGTGCTGGTTCGGCGCAAATAGGGTCGGGGGGGGGGGGGGGGGGGCTTCTGATGAGCAGAAAATCCCATAGAGCGTCGTTAATGTCCCTCATCCCTGGCTCCAACGTATAGAGCCTGCAGTAAGAGCGCTCCATGGCTAATAAAGACCAGTTTTGAATCGCGCGGCTGTGGGTGTTGCGCACCGGACAACTCGAAAGGACAAAAATACATGAACACATAAATACACACGGATACAATAAAGACAGCACCATCAAAGGTAATCTAAACAACTGCGCTAACTAGCATTTACAGAACTGAGAAAAATGTGGGAGATCACTATGAACTATAAGTGGGTCATAGAACCGAGTTTCCCAAGTATTCACGGTTTTTATGGCAGGTAAAAGGATAAATGATGGCGTTAGCCAATTTCTTTATGGGATGCGCCGTGCATTCCAGTTCTGCGAGATATCGTGGAGACATGCGTATTTGGCCTAAGCTTGCTTGTGGGGGCCAGCCGATAGAATAATCAGCGTTTTTCCTTCACATACAAGTCCGCTATCAATTCACCGACTCCGGAGGAACAGAAGGCTTCACTGGCTTGGGCGGAGAATCCGAACCAAAACCTTGCATTGGGTGCACACAACAGCCAGCGCCTTCTCCGACTGCGCTACTAAGCGTCCTCAAAAAAAAGTTATGCCTTAGGCCCCGTTTATACTTCCGACGCCGAGCGACGCGACGCCACGCATTGTGGCCAAATTGATCGTCGCTCGATCAATGTGGCCACAATACGTGGCGTCGCTTCGCTCTGCGTCGAAGTATAAACGGGGCCTTAGGCAAGGTTTATACTTTGCGGTATTGGTAGTTCTTATAACGTCACGTCGACTCGCCACTGAAGTATAAACCCCGTCTTAGGCTAGCCAGATAGCCTTTGCTATATCATAGGGTATCAATATGGGCTCTAAAAAAAGTCAGGAAGTGGATGGTGAATAAACACGCCCTGAGGATGGATGGGGTGTTTTTCTCCTGCGATGAATCGAGGATCTGTCCTAGTGGGTGGGGGGGGGGGGGCACCGCTAGAAAAGAGCTGAACGCACCCGCTGTGGCGTGTCCCGCTTAGGATATTTTAGCCTTTGTCTTCGTATAATTGCTAATTTTAACGCCGCTGTCAGACCAGCAGAATGCAGTGCCTCCCCTCCCCTTCGACTAGGATAGATCCCTGAATCGAACCCGATGATGGATTCGGCTCGACGCAAACTGCACTGCGATTTCATACATCCTCCGTGATAACGCATTTATTCATTACGACAGTTATAGTAAGCCTATCGCGGATCCTAGTTGGTAGGGGGCATAAGGCCTTGACGTACTCGGCAGCGGTAGCGGGGGCGGCCAATGCTTAGGCATAGGGACATCGATTCCCACCAAATCGATGCCCCTATGCCTAAGCAAGGGCCTATAGTGTTTCGAACTGTTTCCCCGCCCTCATTCTTAAATTGAGGCTCATGCCAAGGCCTCACGGATAGGTTCGGAGGGGTGGCATGGCCTGGATAAGAGTCGCAGTTGTCCTTTTCTGTTTGTTGCCCCTCCCGAATAGGATTGATCCGCCGTTGCAAATAGCAGTGCATCTAAGCTGCGCCTCAACGTGGACAATCTAGCTTGATTGTTTGAGATGTGTATAGGTTCGCCAAGTCGGCTCTAGTCAATCCCTGCTTGGCATGCGCCACGCATTCTACTTCTGCGGGATATCAGTGAGGCCATTTGAATGCGTGTCTGGCTTCAACAATGAGTTGCGGTAGCCAATTTACCAAGAATCAGTGCTGCTTCCCAGAAAATTATGGTTCCAGTTCGCCGACAGCGGGAAATGGAAGGCTTGGGAGGCCTGCTCGGGATGCAAACCTTTCGGGGACGAAAACACCTGCGCCTTCTCCGACTATTCTCCTGGCTATTCACACATCAGAGCAAGGTTCACCGCACCACGCGACCCTGTAATTTCATCCGTGCGTTGATCCAGCTATGAATGGGAACAATGTGTGGTCTTTCAGACTTCCTAGCAGACCGCTAAACGAACTGATATTGTAGGCGTTGGAGAAGAATCGAAACGCTGCCGCAACACCATCCATATGCGTTTCCATTCAATCCCACTGTACCTCGTAGTAGAATTGGAGTCTGTCACCGTCAAACTGCCTGAAAATGTAAAGGGGAGGGCTTTCCGTTGTTTCAAAACGGAATAAGTGTGTTGATCCCTACTTAATCTATGTGATATCATAGTTCAGTCAGAAATCTATGTGATATCATAGTTCAGACAGACTTCTCGCCGCATTCTCTTATTTGTCAGTGAATTTCAATTCTTTTAATCTCTACTCCTGAGTTTTTCTAATGCCTGCTTTTTTCAATTCCTTAAACTTAAGGTGCACAACTGGCTCTCGAAATGGAATCTTTGGTTCTAATCGGATGCTAGCAATTCTTGGAAGCCTTGCCTTGTTAGCTGTGGCCAGCAGTGCAAGGGAATGTAAATGTAGCTACGCACTAATCTAGTAGGAGAATATTCATGGGCCAAATTTTGCTGAACGTCTCATACTCACAGCGTCAGCAGAACGCGCGGCGGCGGTGAATTCTGGAGTAAAGGCAGGTGATTCGCTCGTGACGAAGACGTTCCCTACCGTTTTCCTACCGTTTTCTATTACTGCAGTGCAGTTATACTGGGGTTGTTTACTGATAAAAATCATGGTATCAGAGTATCCTGCCATGGACTAAATATCGGGGCTACCTACGCCCAGGAGGGTGTCTTATTGCCGCAGCGCCGCTTGTACGAAGAGCGAATCTAAAGGGGTCGACAATTCACTATTGGTCCGCTCAGTAGGTCACACAACTAACGCATGAAATCTCGTTGAAGTGCACGGCGTGCACTTAGAAAGTGATTGAAGACAATCATAAAATTAATGCTTTAACTTCGACTTTACAATAATGGAGCTCGACTTTTGGATAATCGCTTACTGACGTTATGGGCCTTAAGCTTTTCCTCATGTCTTAAATAATCGTAAATAAGAATATCATCTGGATCTATCCTACTCCGTGGGACCACATAACTGAAAACTAGGCAACAAAATGAATTAATAATTATCGAGCGGCTCCTAGAGAACGAAACTTAACCTAAAAAAACCAAAAACGGACGAACAAACAGAAAAAAATAAAAAATCGCCGCGGTTTACAATAGTCTCGGCGGGCAAACAGCGACGGAATAGAGTCATGTCGTGTGCTGACCGTCGCTTGACATGTTATAACCAGGATCTAACATGGTGAGGAGGGCACACAACTTTGCCTTCTTACAACCGTAACAAATGCAATTTTTTCGTTGTCTTCTTTGTGACTTTTTCTTGTTTAGGTCCTATGTTGTTCTGCTGGAGCCGCTCTGTAAGTCTTGAGTGAATTTTTCACATATAATGTCACTTTTTAGTTATGTGCCCCCCCCCGGACTAGGATAGATCCTATCATCTTTCTCGACAACAATACTTTTTCTCTAAGCTCTTGAGCTAAACTGATTCTCTATTACTTTTCGCTGAATAAAGTTTTACGTTTTGCTTCTGCTAATCTTCAAAAAGCCAACTTTAACTGCAATCTTTCGTGCTGAACTGATTTCATACCATTTTTTGGCTAAATAAATATTCTATCTCTATTTATTTATTTTACCTGCTATACTTTGCAGTTTAGGACCAAGGTTTTCGAGCGCTGTTTAGTGTATTCGAAATTGTTTTGAATAGAGTGCAGCTGTTCCACTCATAGTTTTCCATGAACACTCAACTCGTCGTGGCTGCTTCTTCATCCTTTCATGCTTCAGATTCATTCCAGTTTCAGAAAATTCCTCAAAATCTTAGAAACTGAACGTTTCAAGGGATTAGAACGATCTGACAGGGATTACACTACTTAGATTTAATTTGGCTGGCCTTCACACTAGGCGGAAGGGAGCGGATCCTTATACATATTGCTCAAAATTAGCTCAGGGCCGGATTCATCAACAATTAAACCCGCGGGTATGCGGGGTGTAAGGGGTAGAGATAAGCATGATAAGAGACAGAGACGCAGGCTTCATCGTGGGTATCTCTACCCTGGTCAGTCGTTGACGAATCCACCGGCCCCAGAAAGACTCACCACTTACCCAACCGAGTTCTTTTTTGTGCGCCTTCGATAACTAGCACAAGGGAGAATCTCATATTCTATATGATAATTTTACGCTCCAAAATGAGAAATTTTCCTCACTCATAGGAATCTTAAGAGGCTAAAACTCTTCTTTTCTGAGAGTCAGAACGTTTTGATATGTGATTGACCTCGTTTGAGCAAATAAGTGACTCAGTTCTGCTAGATCGTTTCTGTTTCATTGCATTTGCCCCCTAGTTCTGCAATTTCAGGTCATTATGTTTCATTGCGCATTTGACGCATGTGGTGTAAAGAAAAGAATGCAAACAACTTTTTACCTGATAGTGCGGGGCTTTCTTACCAAGGAAGGGTTTAAGAATATGTCTGAATGGCGAAATTATCACCGAGAGGGTCTCTGCCCTTCAAATAGTAGAAGAATGGGATCTATCCTAGTCCGGGGGGCCACATAACTAAAAAGTATTATATGTGACAAATTCATTCAAGACTTACAGAGCGGCTCCTACAGAACAACACAGGAACTAAACAAGAAAAGTCACAAAGAAAAAACGAAAAAATTGCGTTTGTTACGGTTGTAAGAAGGCAAAGTTGTGTGCCCTCCTAACCATGTTAGGTCTTGGTTATAACATGTCAAGCCACGGTCAGCACGCGGCGGCATGCGGCTTCATGCGCCCTCCTCACATGTTAGATCCTGGTTCTAACATGTCAAGCGGCGGTCAGCACGCGGCATGACTCTATTCCGTCGCTCTTTGCCCGCCGAGACGGTTGTAAACCGCGACGATTTTTTATTTTTCGTTTGTTCGTCCGTTTTTGGTTTCTTTAAGCGAGGTTTCGTTCTCTAGGAGCCGCTCTGTATGTATTAACTCATTTTGTTGCCTAGTTTTTAGTTATGTGGCCCCCCGGACTAGGATAGATCCGAAGAATGTGTTCTATTTTTGCAAAGTCCTTGAACCCTCGTTGCTAGGGGCCTTGAAAATTTATTCTAGAATCGCGCAGCGGCGCAAGACCATGTCTTCCAAACATTGAATATTCAGAAGGGGAAACATACTGCTTCACGGGCTCTAGATTAATCCTTGGGCTGCAGTATTTTTGCATTTCACCATGTGAGAAGAATAAAAGTAGGCGTTAGTAAATGTACTTATGGAATGCGCCACGCATTCTGTTTATATGTTGTATGGTTTATTTATTTTTCCTGCACATTCGGTGTTTGTAGGGCATTGCCTTGTTCGATTATGCGATTCCGTGGTGAATTTTTATGCGGGATTCATACTTCAGACGCCGGGCAACGCGGGTTTCGAAATCTACTCATATCGATTAGTCATCGCAGCCGATCGATATTGATAGCTTTCCTATCTGAATGTGTAAATTCCACTCTAGAGGCCCTAAATCGATAGGTTCAAGGGCTTTGCAGGAATGACACATACTTGTCTACTATTTGAGAGATAAGGATTCTAACAGTGGCATTTTCGCCGTTCAGACATACGTCTGTGAGCGTTTCTCGGCTTGTGCTGTGCTGTTGGAGATTTGGCACTGTAAGAAATCGACTACCTTTGGGTTGGTTAGCTTTGATGTCGTCTAGCTAAGGTCGCTTTACTGTAAACAGCGAGTGAATCATTAACCACACGCGCTTATTGCTGTCCGTTGGCCCGAGGTCTAGTACCAGCATCAAGCGCTCACCTTTCCGCATGACGGCGTCACGGGTCCAGAGTCATCTGTTTATCGGCGCCTGTTTATTTTGCTCGTACGTTGAAATACGACCCGAGTTTGCATTCCAATAAACCTCGCGCTGAAAGTGTACGCGTGGATTATACGTATCAAAACACTGAACTTCGTGGTGGTAGTATTTACACCCCAAAAAGAAGTTCTGATCGCGAGTAG
This sequence comes from Heligmosomoides polygyrus bakeri, assembly GCA_947359475.1. Taxonomy (NCBI): domain Eukaryota; kingdom Metazoa; phylum Nematoda; class Chromadorea; order Rhabditida; family Heligmosomidae; genus Heligmosomoides; species Heligmosomoides polygyrus. The sequence goes on from OX375866.1 coordinate 2,259,572, forward strand.
CTCTCCACGACGAATGCAACTGTTTTCAGCGTCGGCGGCGTCGGATCCGTTCCGGTTTCAAGGCAATGGCGTCACGTACAAGGTTCGCGAACGAGTTTCACATCGTCCCCCTCCGTCCGTCGTCGTCGCCGTCACAGTCGACGAAGGTGACGATTCGAATCGATCCGAAGTCTGCTAAGGTCATGTGTTTTTCAGGGCAAATTGATCGGTGAACGAGATGTGGACAGTGCACGAGGCGATGCGATGTGTGCCGACGCGATGCGAGCCGCCAAGGCAGCTGTTAAAGCGGCCGGAGCGCACAAAACGCGCATCATTCTGCAGATTAACATCGACGGGATAAAGATCGTCGACGAGAAGAGCAATGTGAGCTCTTTGCACTGCTTTCGTTTTTCCAGAAAGTTGGAACACGGTTTGAAGGCTGATAACATTGCTCACAGTAAAGAAACTGAAGAAGTTAATGACTCTTATGAAGGCTTAAGAAAACAGAAATTTTCTGGCACATGAGCGGTGAGGAACGCGCCATGTACTCGTCTGAAATCTTGCATTTTACACTCGATTGATTGTGTTTCACTTGAACACATGTTATAATTTCTTCACAAAGTGACCGTTTCGATTGATTTGTGCCCTTTTAGGGTTTAAAACTTCAAAACACACTATGGTTTGTGGAAAAGGCAGGGGATCTTAAAAAATGCAGGTACTATTTGAAAGTTTTTAACATTGCTGCTAATGAAGCTTTTGAAGTTGTTTGAGGCTGCTTATATGAAAGCACAGAGTAACGAGATCACTGAGAGGTGCAAGAAGGCAAGATTGTGCCACGCGCTCGCCTGAAACCTTGCATTTCAGACTCGATTGATTGTGCATGGGCTGAATGCCTGTTATAATCCTGCTGCTACTTGGCCACTTTAACCGGTGCCGTGCTTCTTTTAAGGTAATGTGTCGCCTAGTAGCTGCTGCAATTATGCCGATTAACCTATCCATTTAGCTTGAATGTTGCTTCATCAGTCCACAGGGTGCGTCACGTAAAATGGGGCTCCTGCTCACATTTAAATCTTGCGATCAATAAGGTCGCATGTCACGCGTCTTTCACATGATTTTCAAGTTCTAAACGATAAAAGAAGCACAGCACAGGTGAATCTGGCCAAGTAGGAACAAGATTATAACGGGCATTTTATCCATGCACAATCAATCGAGCCTGAAGTGCAAGGTCTCAGTCGGGAGGATGGCGCAATCCTGACTATTCGCACGCCACAGTAATCTCGTTACCCTGCGCTTTCATATGAGTCTCAAACATCTTCAAATGCTTCACAAGCAGCAATGTTAGAACGTTTCAAATACTACCCGCATTTTTTTAGAACACCCCCTAATTTCCACAAACCATTGTGTGTTTTGAAGTTTTTTAACCCTAAAAGAGCACAAATCAATCGAAACGGTCACTTTGTGAAGAAGTTATAACATGTATTCAAGCGAAACACAATCAATCGAATGTAAAATGGAAAAATTTAGACGAATGCATGGCGCATTCTTTGCCTTGCCGCTCATATGTCAGAACATTTCTGTTTTCTTAAGCTTTCATAAGGGCCCTTATCTTCCTCAGTACCTTAACTGTGAGCAAAGTTATCACCTTTCAAATAGTGTATATGTTTTTTTGAGACACACTATATTTTTTCAAGAGGTTTGAGCCCGTTTTACTGTTTGCATTTCACAAAGGCCCTCTCCTACTTGTTTTTTTTTTGCAGGTAGTTTACGCCATTAAAGGGTAAGTGACTTCTAACAGGGCAGTATATGTGTACCAGAAGCGCAATTGAGCTTACCGGAAAAGGGTCTCACCATCAGGTGCATGCCTGAACGACCAAGATGAATACTACGGTGAGAATCTCCACCTCTAATATAGTATAGAAATATGCTCAATTTTTCAAAGTTTTTGAGCCTGCCGAGTTAGAGGCTCCGACAGTTTGCTATAGAATGGCAGAGTCGCACAAAGCAATGCCTTCCAAACATCGAATATGCAGAAGAAATGCAAAAATAGTATGATGGCAAGGAATCAGACATCTGACCGCGTGCCTACGAAGCAGTGTTTTTGCATTTTTTCCTGCATATTCGATGTGCAGAAGGCATTGTCTTGTGCGAGTGTGCGATTCCATAGTGAACTATCGGGGCCCCTAACTCGGCAGCTTCAGGGCTTTGCAAAAACTGAACATAGTTTTCCCTTATTTAAAGCGTGGAGATCCTCGCTGTGGTATTCATTTTCATCGTTCAGACGTACGCCAGAGACCCTTCCCTATTGGTTTTATACCCGCTTGCTTCAAAGAGTGTTGCAGTAGCCTATGGGGACAGGCTGAAGTCAGCATTTAAGGGTCTCATCGCTATCAGGACTTCTAATGGCTTATATGGCTCTTAGTAGGGCAAGTCATTTTCAGATGGTTAAGAGGTCTCTTCTTATAGGCTTAAATTCAATGGTTTATTAGACGGAGCAGGCGCTCGGAATTGAGGTTCTCCATTCGGTTCCTTCCCAAGTCGATTAAACCTTCGAAGTCGACGAATTGTTACCACGCTTCTTTGGCAAGGTCAAAACACGGACCTGCCCGCCACTAGAACTCATTCTGTAAGCCAAAAATGTGCTGAAATCAGTTCCACGATATCACATAGAAGTAGGGCGTGGCGCATCTCTCAAAAAGATTGAATAACGTCTTCCTTCATCCCTTGTCCTTATGCTTAGATTTACATTAAAGGAAAAATATCAGTTGTAATCGATCGCCACACGGGATACGCCATGCGTTCCATCTGTGGGAGGAGTCGTAGAAGTGATGTGAATGCTTTTTTGGTCTATGGTATGATCTGCGGTGATCACTCGATAGACAAGTCAGTATTTTATCTTTCCCACACAAGTTTGATACCATTTCACCGATCACTTTCGGTTTAAGGCCCGTTTATATTTTGACGCTGAGCGACGCGACGCCACGTATTGTGGCCATATTGATCGAGCGACGCGATCGATCAATTTGGCCACAATACGTGGCTTCGCGTCGCTCAATGTCGAAAGTATAAACTGGCCTAAAGGATTGGTTGTCTTGGGAAAGGCTTAACAAGAATCGTCGCGTTCTTTGGCTATTTGCCAAACTCTAATGGGTTCTGGGAGGACCTTGAAGGGCTAGTTTGATATCATTTGGATTGCATTACCTTAAAGCATAGTGCTACTTTCTATGTGGGAAATTGGTGGATGAACTAAACTAGGCAATGCCTATTTCCAGGATCTGACAACGTGTCAGGATTGCCACTTATAGGAGCAGATATGGCTCTTCAGCTCCGATGAGAGTCATTACCATCCTATTATATCACATCACCCTGTTTTCCTGATGATATATAATGTAATTTCATGACTTCTAAAGACATGAACGGGCTGACAGACATATTGTGGTAAAATTCTGGTTGTCTTCTGGTAATAAGTGGTCTCCTTAAGACTCTATAGCTGAGAATGTTTGATTTCGTCTGTGATTTTGGAACAGGAAGGTGAAGCCGAAAGATCTCTTCTCCTATTCATTGTCAGAGCTGTGCCAAAAGATACCGCTGGATCAATCAAAATCCTTGAGTCTTGGGAAGGGGGGAACTCCTACAGATCGCACCTTTAGTCGATAAGTCGTTAGGAATTTGAGATTGCCGTTCTTCAGGCAGTGTTGCACAACTTCCCCGTGTCAAGGGTATCGTTCATCGCACGTGATACAACCGACGCGAGGGCGTTCGGCATCGTTTTCGGTCAGCCAGACAGTGAGTTACTAATGTATCACGCTTAGCTGAGCTCCCTAAGAACGTTTTAGCTGCCCAGAGAAGAGCTCTAGCTCGCAGCTGAGGCCTATTCAATCCTCAGCTCTAAAATCTGTTAGGGTTTTCCCGAAATCTATCCACTTATAGGCGCAAATTCAGATAAGTACAAGTTCTACGGCATCAAGACAGCTCAAACGGCCGATCAAGCAGTGCTAGCGATTCGCGATATGTTCCAGGTAGAGTTCCGTACATTTGGTGCCTTGCCCATAGCTTATGTTTCAGCTATATTTGTTAAGGTTGTCTTCGAAATGAAGAAAAAACACATTGAACAAGTAAAGCAACAACAGGAAGAGAGAAAGGTTAGTTCAGCTGGATTGTTATTGCTTTTCTTTTTCTTTCGTTTCGTGTTGCTCGGCAAAAGCCTTATCTTAGCTTTCCGAAAGCCACATTAATAGCTTATATTTAAAGATAAGTGGGTGATCTATGATCCTGAAGATTCCCAGAGAATTGCTGCTCCTAGTAGCCGTTTCGTAAGTGGGGAAAATTGGGGTTTTCGTGGCGTTTCGACATGTTTTGATCCATTTTCTCTATAAGTGCACACCTTTCATCTTTCTCTGGACACTCTTCATTTGAAACTGGACACTTTCCATTTTAAACCGGTCACTTTTCATTTCAAACCGAACGCTTTCAAGCGAAATTAAACATCTAAAGTCCAAATAGGCACTATAGCAACGACTAAATAATCTGTTGCCTTGAGAAAATGCGTATTTTTTGCTTTCCTTGTTTTCCTTTCATTTATTGGCTAAAGAGATGGAAACATTCTAATGTCTCGACGTAGTTTTGGGCTAGCATCTCGCGGTTACATTGGGTTTTCGTTCAGTTTTGTTTTCCCAAGAGTTCAAGTCAATGTGTGCAACGTGTATTTACACAGATCTCAATCGAAGCCTGTTGTAAACGGAAGAAAAGTCCCAACAACCTGAAGAATTGGCTGACAACTCTCATCTGTTTAAGCTGCCCGGAGATAGCTCTACTGTGCCGACGAGGAAAAACTTGCCCAAAGACGTCTCTCTAGCGAAACGTGGGAAATAAGTTGGGATATGTACCATTTTCATGTCGAACTGGACACTTCAAATCAGTTTCTTTAAGCCTCAGTTGGCTGGTGTCGAGGTTGTAAGCTGTCACAGCGATGTTTTGTTGCGATCAAAACTTCTAGCGCCAGGCGGGACTCGAACCCGCACCTCCTCTGACCGGGCGGGAATGCTCTACGCCTTTACACCACCGGCGCTGTTTGACCATCAGCTTAACTGGATCAATGCTGATATCAGCGGCCAGCTCATCCCAGAACTGGACACTTTTCAAATCAAATTAAGGATAAGGATAAAGGACGGCGTTACTCAATCCCTTTTGGGATGCGCCATGCATTCTACTTCTACAGGATGTCGTAGAGGCGAATTGAATGCGTATTTGGCCATACTATGCCAAATACGCATTCAATTCGTCTCTACGACATCGGGTCATACTACTTGCGGTGGCCAGCCGATGAACAAGTCAGCGCTTTATCCTTCCCAGACAAGTCTGGTACCGATTCACCGACCCCGGAGGGATGGAAGGCTTGGTTGGCCTGGGCGGGAAATCCGAACCAGGAACCTGGTATCGGGTGTAGGCGACAGTCGGCGCCTCCTCCGACTGCGCTACACGCGCCCTTTCAAATCAAATTAGACTTCAAACCAAATTGGACACTTTTCAAATCAAATTAGGCATTCATCTAGGCTAGTCTAAGACATTTGAAATCAAAGCGAACCCTTCCAAATCGAAATGAACTTCTACATTGAACTAGAGAGTCTCTAAAAATGTTAGAATAATTTTTTGCTCGAGGAAAATTTTAGCATAACTCTTTGAAGTTTTAATTTACTTCCCAATAGGAGAACACTTAGTCTGAAATTTTATAAAAATTTTATTTTCTGATGAAAAGCAATGGTTTAAGGCTTGTTTTGAAGAGCAGGATGACGGCCATTTTATGTTGCCAAAACAGAAATTGCGCCATGCTACCGTCCGAAACTTCGCAATTTTTATTCGATTGATAGCAATATTTCTGTTTGCATGCAGTTTCACACCTGCAAGCGGTGCAACATAAACAATTGTAAAAAATACACGTATCCTAACTTTCTTGCTGCATGTAGTATTTACACTATCAATCAAGTAAACGTTGCGTTGAACTTTTTGAGTGCGTGGCGCGACCTAGTCTTTTGGTGCAGAGCATGAATGCTGCCTTGCTGCGCCTTAACACAAGATTTAATTTATTATTATTTTTTCTTAAGAAATAAAAATTTTATAGAATTTTTACACTCAATGGGGCAGCTAAATTAAAAAAAAGTTATTCTAAGTTTTTCTTGAACAAAAAATTTCTCTAACCATCTTAGAGAGTCTTCAGATTAACCGGTAAGAAGCTCGTCTCGATTTGGAAGACGTTCAATTTGATTGCAAAGTTCATAGGCCAGCTTAGAAGAGTGTCCAATTTGGCGTGAAAAGTGTCCAATTTGACGTCAAAAGTGTCGAATTTGATTTGAAAAGTGTTGACTTTGGTTTAAAAAGTGTCCAATTTGATTTGGGAAGTGTCCAATTTGGTTTGAAAAGTGTCCAATTCGACGTGAAAATGGTATATCCTAGTCGGGTGGTCGATTTTGCGGTTGCAGTTGCCTCCTCTAAATTGTTCCAGCTCACCACAGTATGGGGTAACTGCTGGAGCTCTCGGAGGAATTCAGGAGGTCATATGTAGAAGCTTTAGGCGAAGGCTGATTTCGCACCGAGGTAGCCGACATTGCTTCTTTTATGTTTTATACTATTTATTTATGCTAATTCAAACTATAATTTGCAAGATGGAAGGAAATTCGTAGGCGAAGAAAGTAAATTGGCTATAAAAACAAGGAGGAGAGCAGAAGAGGAAAGAAAAAGAATGTGGGGTTTGCGAGAAATTTAATAAAATGGAAAAAATGCTATTTTTTTCGTCGAACTGGACACTTTCCAGGCCAATTTAGACACTTTTAAGCAACTTGACCCCTTTGAAATCAAACTGAATGTCTGTCATGCTTAGCCAAGATAACCTATGCCCCCATCCGATTAGGATAGATCCGTTGTATCGTTTCATTGGTCTTTTAGTGCATTGTAGGAAGGTAACGACGACGATGTCCTTGTCGGCGGGTGACGTTGAGTTGCTCATCCGCCGCGTTGCATTTTTTCCCGCGATCCGCAATAAATTGCCGCGTTTCCGTCTTTACGACCACGAGCGCATGAGAGAACGGCAAGCCGGTTCTTATCCGGCTCGTCTTGATGGACAGCGCGGATAAGGCAGAGGCATAAGCCCTGCTGTGGCTCCTGTTTCCGATGATGTTTCGTGGTTGAAATGTCGCACCGGGGCTTAGCGTTACGTTGTTCTGCGATGGATGAGAGAAGACGTGTGGAAATGGCTGTTTTTTCCTTTGTTCTACGAGAGAATATAGTAAACAGTTCTCCAGATTGGGAACAAGGTGGGCTGTGGGTTATTCTTCAAACACATTATTCCTGTGACGACTTTCGGCCTCCACAAGCCATTGTGTAGGTCAGATGCGCAATCGAATTGCGCCACGATTTTCTACAGAAGTAGAGCGCATGACACGTTCCGCAGAGATGAACAAATTAGAACCCTTTAGGCCCCGTTTATACTTCCGACGCCGAGCGACGCGACGGCATGCAAAGTGGCCAAATTGATCGATCGCGTCGCTCAGTCAATACGGCCACTATACGTGGCGGCGCGTCCCTCGGCGTCGAAGTATAAACGGGGCCTTACGGGATGAGGTGGCGGCGATCACAAGAGCAGGGGACCGGCGTCTATACGGCGGTACTAAACGCTCGTAAAATGGAGACGAAGGTGCAATACCAAGGCGGGGGGGGGCACTCCATAGTCACTTGTAAATACTATTTGAAGATAAACTCAGACAATGTATAGCATATAAAAGTGCTTACCTGATGCCCTCCCATGAAAACAACGAGTCCCATCGCCGAAATGTTGCAAGAAAAGCAGTCATAAAAGCATGAAAAGGCTCCAGCGACTCATCCCCGTTTAAATTCCCGCGCTACCGAATGCGTGAGCGTCGACTGATTCACCGTGGGGCGATACGTAGAGGTAGCCCGGGGACGCCTGGAATGTATTTTTTGCTTGTTGTTGTTTGTTTTTGTTGTTATTTTCGTTCTAATGTTTTTTGTTTGGTCTTCCCAAGGGACTGTTTCTGTTGCGGCTTTCCAGGGGACTCTGAGTTCGGGGTGGGGTGGACATGCCGAGAGAACGTGGGCTAGGGTGCAAGTCCCGTTATAAGGTGCCCCCCCCCCCAGTTTTGGAATTACACTAAGATGAAGACAGAGACAAATTAGAGGCAACCTGCATCCCGGTCCCTACGTGAGAAGTGAAGGACATACATGCTATTCAGCCATTTTTGGAATGCGCTATTTGCGGTCTTGGTCGTGAATGTGGGCAGCATTCGCAGGAGGGAACGCATCAGCCAATCAGGTGTCATGGAATGGGCGTATCGGTCAAAGAGCATGTGTGCGACTGGTGCTTTGATTGGCTGGCGCGACTTCGCTCGATGCCCTGGTTGGTTGATTGGTTGGCGTGCTCCCGCCTTCTATTGCTGGCTATATTCGCGACACGGATTGAGCGTTTTAGTTAACACCAAACTTCTTGAAAAAAGCTTGGTTTATTTTTATTTTTGGTTCATGTCGCTAATGTGAGCAGCACTGGCGGGTAGAATCAGGGTACCGAGCATTCACGTTCTCTCCGACTCGGGCCCCAGTAGGATGCAGTTGCGGTCTGATTGGCTGCCGTGTGTCCACCTCCTAATGCTGCCCACATTCACGACACCTACTTCATCCTTGACCTGACTTTGAAGGAGCTATGAGATCGACTACAAGGATTGATGTTCAACACCGTAACGTTGGTGTAGCCAGTCTTGTCGAGGTAAACTTGGATACAACAAAAATGCAACTCCCTCTAAGTACAGTGTCGGAATGGCAGCGGTCTCTGGCTGTCCTTTGCGTCGTCGGTAAAGTATAAACAGCCTTTCATCAATTGCCTGTGGATTAAGGACCTGAACGAGGTCTGAGTCACTAATGCGGCCGAGTGTCTCCAGTGTATGGCCGTTTTTGTTTGTGTTCCGAATGGTTCGTTGCTGCGATCCGGCGCCGCGCGGCATCTTCGCTCTTTGTTTGCTCGCTCTCAAAACACAGGCGCGCATTCAGGTGAGATCGGGAAATGCGCTGGGGATTGATTCACAGGCTGTTTTCCACAATGGTTCCACGGCAGGGAGTCTATACGAAAATGATTGGTGTCTAAAGGACCATTGGAGGCTTTGTAAGACAAGTACGCCTTAAAGGTGGTTCTGGAGTAGGGTAAAAGTCGAGTGTACGGCGTATCTCAAAAGTGTTGTAAACGGGTAAAGATGTCCGAAAGCTCCCAGCCTGACATCGGATTTGTCATAGAAGCGCTCATTTGACTTATGTCTACGCATTGCAGGAGACGACGCCAGTCGACGGTGTAGCCGTAGCCGATTTATTGGATTTGGAGACGGAAGTGCAGCAGATCGAACGAGGTCTGCATCAATTGGAACAGATACCGACGAACACGGATGCGTTCGGCGCGACACCGTTCGCCGATCCGTTCCAAGACAGCTTCGCTAGCAACGTGAGTTCATCTACCGTTGTTGTGACACCGTGGAGCAATCAAAATACGAATATTGATTATTTATGCTGCCTAATCAATACTGATAGCCTCCATAACGAAATGCCTTCTGCTGACTGAAGTATAAATCTCGCCTAAGGGCCTGTTCATAGTTCGCGAGAGTAGCGATAAGAGCGAGTGGTCGGCTAGGCATTTTCGCTGGACGAAAAGCTCGCCAAAAATCGATACGTATGATTTGCCTGGCCGAGCAGTCGCTCCCATCGCTCTCGTCGCGAAGTATGAACAGACCCTTAGTTCTGTTCATGATCCACAAAGCGAGCGGGAAAAGTGGTACATATAGATTTTCCGGGCGATCGTGAAGTCCCCGCCTATGTTAAATACGGGTAAGAAGAGGGGAAGTACGCTTACGATTAGTCTTGAGCTGATTACCACAGGTTTATACCGCAGCCACAGAGCGGTATAGTATAGGAAATGTAAATCCCGCCCTTGGCCCCATTTATACTCACCTCGCAGCGCGGCGTGTCATAATGAGAACCGCAAAAATTGATTGTCGCGCGGGAAATCGATATTGGCAGGTTTTATTGTGACACGCCACGCTGCAAATTGAGTATAAACAGGGCTTTAGAGGGAATCGATATTGATCGTCGCGCTGCCTAATCGACAGAGGTCGTTCGTGGTGTGACTTGGGTACGAACTGTAGCTTAGGGTGCGACACAAAAACTAACGCATTTATTTTTCAAAATTGTTATTAAAATTTCTAGCAATTGAACAATTTTGTCTATTTAGGACGACTTCACTGGGTTAAGAGGAGAATCTTCATTTTTTTGCATTTGACTGTGTGGTCGTTCAAGGTGCAAACCACGGAGGTTACCTAACCACCCTACCGTAGTCGTAGCCAATCTGCCCTTTAGTTTTTGAGATGTGTATCGCAAATGCATGGCTTTTTGGGTTTATGAATCTGGGTTTACGTCTCCGTATCCATGACGCCAAGCCCATTACCCTACCGCTCAACCGCTTTTATAGCGTCATCGGGAAGCGCGCCGAGATAGCCCGAACGACCATTATTCGGGAAAGGATGGGGTTATGGGCGTTGAAACGCAGTGATGATCTCAGGAACGGGACAGGGAGAGCTCAGAATCACGATAATGGGTCGCTGTTGTCATAATGCTGACGCAGTCCAAAGAAGACGTCGATTCTAGGTCCAATTCGGGACTCATCCAGGAAACAAAGCCCTCCACTCCTCCAGGATGAGCGAATTTGCGGCGGATTTGGTCCGTGAGGGATAATGTGCACAATTTGATCATCTTCTTGCTACCCCGTGATGCTACCCCGCCTCCGTGATACCATGCAGAATTGGAGGACGTAGCGCATTCCATGGGGAATAGGCTTAAAACAGCACTATAGCTTAGAGCTAAGATGTCTGGCGTTTCTAAAGAATAGAGTGGGATTTATAGTTAGACGCTGGGCGGAATGGCGCGATGAAATCCAAGCGTATCGATTGGGCGGCTCGGACGATCGATATTGATATTTTAGGCCTATGTTATACTTCAGCGACGCTGTTGTCGGCGACAATGTCAAGCCCGTGCAACACAGCGTCGCCGAAATATAACATAGGCCTTACTCGGCTAAGGGCCTGTTCATACTTCGCGACGGGAGCGATTGGCAAAATCATCGTCATCATCATCATCATCACCATCAGCGATCGCCCAGCAAAAATCAATACGTATGATTTGCCTAGCCGGCCAATCACTTCCGTCGCGAAGTATGAACAGGCCGTAAGATGTCGATGTGGGGTTTTCAAGAATGTTTTGAAGGACGAGGCATTTGCTGCAAAGCTAGTAAGCGTCACGTTCCGTTACGGCCTCCTACTCGGGTTTCATTTCAAAAACGATTATTCAGTTATATTGGCTGCTCTGTTTCTGTTACTTCTTGCGTAAGTAGGGACTTTCAGGACTCCTGTTTGCTACACGAATGGGTGGAAAAGGGCTTGAATTGGCCTCTCACAGGGTATTGGTAATCTGGGACCAAATTCATCAACGACTAAACCCGTGGATATTCTAGATAGAAGGGAAGAACATACCCATGTATGTTATAACATTCGTTATACATTACCCACCATCTTGGGGTATCTTCACATACCCACGAGAATTTCTTTACCCCTAGACGAAGATTGGTGAGTCCCGCCCCCTGTTTAGTCTAAAATACTGTGACTTCTCCATAGAGTCGGTGAAGGTATCGTTTCAAGCTCGGGGTATGTTTCAAAGGTGATTAGGTTACTTGAAAGCGCTGACAATAGGCCTCCACTTGCACTCATTTTGAGGGAAACGTAGATAAGTTGAATGCATGGCGCAGCCAGGCCAGGTATTGAAGGATGTCGGTCACCCAGCTGACGTGTGTGTTTTAGGTTTCAAACGGAGCCAATGTGAACGCAGTGCTGAACGGCACGGCTCAAACTCCTCAGCAACACTTTCAGCCGGCGTTCGCGCCGCATTCTCAGGGAACCGTGTGGCCTCAGCCGCCATCTGTGATACCTAAGGTCGCTCAGCCAGCTTTCCAGGTGAGTAGCTGGAGGCGGTGTGATGGTCAGACTGCAGCCCCCACTCGCTCACTTGCAGATGCCCGTCGCACCGGTTGCGGCACCGTTTGGCGGCGGCGGCAGCGAGGTGTGGGCAGCAGCGCCACACATGCAGCACACGCACAGCACTCCGTCGTTCGTTCCCAGCGGGTTTTCGGTGAGTTTCGGAGGTTCGTTGTGTGCCGCCAGTCTGTGGGTGTCTGACGGTAGTTCTTGAAGGAAACGAATCCGTTCGCCTCTGCCGTCGCCGCTCCCGTTGCACAGCCACTGCTGCCGGCGCGTGATCCGTTCGATACGCGTAACGTTCTGCAGGTGCATCCACAGATGCAGAACATAGCCCGGACGGTCGACTGGGGCACGAAGGAGAACGCCGCACCGCAACTGCACCACGCCAACTCGTTCACGACCAACAACTGCTTCGGAGACAACAAGTAGGTGCTCTTTAGCCCCTGCTATGGTAATGCTTCCTTTAATGGACCTTAATTGGCCGGCTAAAGCATGTATAGTAGTGACCGTTGATCTGTTGATATGTCCTAGTTCTAACTGTTGATTAAGATTGCTATCCACTTTTACACCATTTTCACGTCGAATTGGACACTTCGGATCTATCTTAGTCGGGGGGTGGGTCACAGAATTAAAAATTATGTAACAAATTGACTTGAGACTTACCGAGCGGCTCCTACAGAACAAGATAGGACCTAAACTAGAAAAATTCACGAAGAATTACATTTGTTTTGCCGCGATTGTAAGCGGGCAAACTTGTGTGCCTCCTCACCATGATAGGTCCTGGTTATAACATGTCAGGCGGCGTACAGCACGCGACATGCCTCCATTGCGTCTCTATTTTAAAGCCGAGACGGTTGTAAAACAGCGGGGATTTTTTGTTTCTTTTAGGGCCTATCGTGTTCTCTAGGAGCCGCTTGATAAGTCTCAAGTCTATTTGTTACATAATTTTGGATTCTGTGCCCCCCCCCCCCGACTAGGAAAGATCGGACACTTTTCACGTCAAATTCGACACTCTTCTAAGCTAATCTGAGGCTTTTGAAAAACTCTTCCAAATCGAAATGAGCTTCTTCCACAGAGACTCCCCCAAAAAGTTAGAATAAGTTTTTGTTCAAGGAAGGCCTTAGTATAACTTCCGTTGAAGCTTGAATTCACCTACTCAACAAATGAACACATTGTTCGAAATTTTGTAACGTTTAGCTTTTTTTAGTGTAAAAATAATGGTTTGTAGCTTGTTTTAAAGAGCAGGCTGCCAATTCCTAGTGCCAAAAAGGGAATGCGCCATGCCTTCATCTAAGACGTCACGACTTTTATCCGATTGATAGCAGAATTTCTGTTTGCATGCGGTTTGACACCTGTTACGAAATAACAAAAACAACTGTAAAGAAGGCATATCCTCACTTTGATGATTCATGTAGGTGACATCTGCGCTGTCAATCAAATAAAAATTGCGGCGAACTGTTTCGTTTTTTGTTGTTGTTGATGTGATGGAAAGTATTTACTTCGGCCTGACGTTTCGACAATTTCGTCGTTTTCATAGGCCTGAAAGAAGTTCGAAACCTAAGATCAGGCACTTATCTCGGCGAACTTTTTGAGTACATGGCGCGATCTGATCTTTCAATACGCTCTATACTTGCTTTTTTGCTGTGAGACAAGACAAATTTTAATTGATTATTTTTCTGTAAAAATATTTTTAAATTTTTAAACTAAAACTAAAAAATTTCAAAGGATATTATACCATAATTTCCTTGAACAAAAATTATTCTGACCATCTTTTTGACTCCGTAGTTTATCCTGCCTGAAGGTCATTTCGATTTAGAAGGGTTCGCTTTGATTTCAAGCTTAGAAGAGTGTACAAATTGATTTGAAAAGTGTCCAATTCGACGTGAAAATGGTATATTTGGATTACGTTTCGGCGAATTCTCGTAAGAGCGAGGAGCAGTCAGAACATTCACAATACTTGAAACCCAAGCACTAATTCATAGCACAGAGTTCTAATCTCAGCGAAAATAATGACAAAACCTGATAAGAGAGTTTCAAATGGACGATTAACCTGCCGGGTGGATGCCGAAGATATATATCATCATAGAACACCAATAGGACTGTTCGAGCTGTGGAGCCAAGATTGTTAACCACACTTTATTCGGCTGACGTTTCGACGTAACCACCTTCTTAAGAGCCTCAAACTTGGGTAATTAAACTTTAATACATTATATTAGGTTGTAACGAATTAAATGGCACTGGCTCGCGCCATTTTTTGGCGCGTCTTTACGCGTTTGATCAAGAACAAACCGTAACATGTGGCATATCATTTAGAAGCGCAAACTTTGCTCTACCGGCGAGTACCAAATTTTCTATGCAAAAGTGGGAAAACTTTGGAGTTTTATTGACTTTTTTGCAGATGGACAAAAGGGTAATCCGAGGCATTTACTTGTATGAATTCAAGCTGGGCACTGCAGCTAAGGAGGCGGACGAGAAGATTAACGCCGCATTCGGTCAAGGATGTTCCACAATTCGGACGGCGTATCGTTGGTATCAGAAGTTCCGGAATGGAGATGAGAGCTTGGAAGAACATGAAGGTCGTGGGAGGCATAGTGATGTTGATGAGGACAAGCTGAGAGATGTGGTAGAGGAGGATCCACACAAAGGTACCAGGGAGATAGCGAAGGTTCTTGGCGTCAGTCACAACACAGCTGCCCGGCATCTGAAGGAAATTGGAAGGACCAAAAAGCTGGAAAGATGGGTGCCTCACGAGCTGTCTGAGGAGCAAAGAAACCGACGATATGAGATCTCGTCCGCACTGCTTCTGCGGAACGAAACGGACCCATTCCTTGATCGCATCGTAACCTGTGACGAGAAATGGATAATGTACGACAACAGGCGACGATCGGCACAGTGGCTGGACAGCGATGAGAGCCCCAAGGTTTTTGCGAAGCCGGAATTGCACCAAAACAAGGTAATGGTGACAGTATGGTGGTGTTCGGTGGGAATTATTCACCACAACTTCCTCCCTCCCGGTGAATCCATCAGGGCAGAGAAGTACTGCATTGAAATTGAAGAAATGATGAAAAAGTTGAAGGACATCCGGCCGGCCTTGGTAAACCGAAGGCGAGTTCTCCTTCTGCACGACCATGCTCGCCCCCATGTAGCACGAATGACGTTGCAGAAATTGAATGAGCTGAGCATTGAAACTCTACCACATCCTCCGTTTTCTCCCGACCTCTCCCCAACAGACTACCATTTCTTCAAGCATCTTGGCGACTTCTTGGTAGGGAAAATATTCAAATACCAACAGGATGCCGAAAGTGCCTTCGAAGATTTCGTCAATTCCAGAACTTCTGATTTTTATGCTACTGGGATAAAAAAGCTTGTGTCACGTTGGCAAAGATGTGAAGAATCAGAAGGTTTTTATTTCGATTAATAAACCTGCCTACAAGCCGAGATATTAACTGTTTAAATTTACAGTGGTTCAGTGCCATTTAATTCGTTACAACCTAATATAATGTATTAAAGTTTAATTACCCAAGTTTGAGGCTCTGCAGAAGGCGGTTACGCCGAAACGTCAGCCGAATAAAGTGTGGTTAACAATCTTGGCTCCACAGCTCGAACAGTCCTATTGGTATCAACGTCATGCCAAGATTCAACGACAGTCGATCATGGAATATCATAGAACATTTATTGAGCCGAAAGTGATGCAGAAATCAATTGAGCACAAAAAATGTAAACAATTGACTTGACTCACGAAGCGGCTTCAAGAGGGAAAATAGGACCTAAAAAAACAAACAAAAAATAAATCGTCGCAGTTGTAAAGACGTCTCGGCGGGCAAAGCGCATTCAAACACAGCTGACTGCCACTTAACAGGTTGTAACCCGGGTCCATCATGGTGAGATCCCGGTTATAACATGTCAGGCGGCATAAGTTGCTTTTTTGGTTCTTTTTTCTGTGAATTTTGTCAGTCTAGGTCCTGTTTTGTCCACTGGAAGCCACTCCATGAGTCTGAAGTCAATTTGTTACATAATTTTTAGTTATGTGCCCCCTTCGACTAGAATAATAGATCCAAAAATTATTATAGATTCCATCGAAATATTGTCTACTCTCTTTGAAATCTCTATTTTTTAAAACTGATTTGTAGTTAATTTCCTAAGCGACCTTTCGTTTTTAGGTTTATTTGACTTGTAGTTGAATGTGTTTTGGCAAAGAATTGAGAAGTGATACAGGAAGTTTATTCCAAGTTTTAAGAACACGAGCCGAAAAAGATTCGTGAAAATTTTTTGAGTTTTGACAGACGTCTACATCCATCAGCGGCTGTCTGGTGGTTCTCTTCGGCATCCATCTGGGCAATTAGCCGTGGTTTATAGTTGCGTCGCTGCGCGGCGCGGCACCATAAGGCCCATGCACACTTCTGCGACACCGCGGCGCGGCAAGAGGAGCGACGGTCACCTCCGCGAAATCCGGCGGTCGCGGCGCGGTCGCGTTAGAGCATCGTTATTGGCAACGGGACCGACGTCCCAGTGCATGTCGCGCCGCTAGGAATGATTTGAACCATTCCAGCCTGCGGCACTCAGCGCGGCATCGCCGGCGATAGCCGCCGCGATAGTCGCAAAAGTGTGCATGCCAGCCTCTGCGGCACGTGTCGCTATGTCGCGCCGCGCCCGTCGCGGCCCTATCCTTCATCATGGTCGTGCCGCGCTGTCGCAGAAGTGTGAATGGGCCTATAGTCGGAGTAGATATCGACCGGGTGGCGCGAAAAATCGATATCCATGGCGACCATCACGCCGCGCCGCGTGGCGGTGCAAGTGTAAACCAGGCATTAGTCATCCATTCGAGACTGTAGCCTCAGGTTTCGTTCTATTTTCGTTGAAATTAATACCCTGTCCTATGAAATGGTGTTTGGGCTGTTAGTACTGTAGATGCTTCCGGCTTTTCCTAACGCTGACGCAAATTCGCTGAAACGCAAGTCGAATAAAAGTAGATAACATTCTTCGTCAACAGTTAAACAGGGACACCTCAGGAACTTAACAACTTCATGCGAAGACTGGTTTAATTTTATATTATTTTATATTTACTGTTATTTGTTTATCTGTTATTTCATGATTTTCCTGAATGTTCAGCGCTCAATCACAACATCAAATGAAATGGGAAGAGCCGCGTAAGGTCACGTCACTTGAAGAGGCTTTCACGAAACTGGTCGACATGAATGCGTTGGTTGCTCGGCCGGCTAACGACACGAAGAAGAACCCGTTTGAGCACATCCTGAACCCGCCGAAGGTTAGTCTTTGCTGTTGTCGGTCTTTGTTGAATGAAACCGAGCGGACCACACATCATTAATCTAAGGACCTGTTCATACTTCGCGACGAGAGCGACTCGTCGCCCGTGCAAAACATGCAAATCGATTAAAACTGGGCGAGCGCCGCCGACGAGAGCGACAGCGGCGACTGGGGCGACGGGCGGAGTGTGAAGTACGTAGTTAGTTACGTACAGCACACCACATCCGTCGCCCCAGTCGCTCCCGTTGCTGCTGTCGCCTGTTCATACTTTCTGGGCGCTGCCATCGCTCTTGTCGCTCTTGTCGCTCTTGTCGCTCTTGTCGCTGCCGTCACGAAGTATGAACAGGGCCTAATTTATTCCGTTTTCACGTCAAATTGGACACTTTTCAATTTAAATTTGATACTCTTCTAGGCAAGTTTGACGTCTTTGAAAGAAGCTGAGCGTCTTCCAGATTAAAACGAGCTTGTTTCGCATTACAATAGGAACTATTTGAGAAAATTGGGACAGTTTTTTTTTTGTGTAAGAAGAATGTAGGTTGTCTTTCGTTGGAATTTTTAAATTCACCTGCCCCAATAAGTGAACACGCTGCTAGAAATTTTATAAAACTTTTATTTCTGGAGGAAAAGAGTGAATTGAAATTTGTTTCAAAGCGCAGAGTGGCAGCAGTCTTTTTAGTGTATTTGAAGGAGAGATCGCGCCATGAACTGGATCGTTGCGGTTTTCGTTTGATTGATAGTAAAAATTCCATTCGCGTGGAGTAAAACAAATGTGAACGATACAACTTGAACATATCCTCACATCGCGGTTTCAAGTAAGTAGAATTTACAGGATCCATCCTAGTGGGGGGGGGGGCACTCCGCACTGACTCTTTGACAACGGCGACAGAATTGAAAGCAGGCTATCGACCTATGGGAGAACCCTTTTTTGCGATTTTTTAGCCGAAAGATCCCATACTGTTTACATTTGCTTCGTTTTCTGGCGATGCGCCCCTCCGACTAGGATAGATCCGCATTGACATTATAAATCTGACTGAAAATGAAGCGGTCTAGTCGAGTGTATGGCGCAGTCTCACCTATTACTGCACTGGATGATTGCTGTGCATTAAGAAACAAATTTTGGTTCACTATTTCCCTTGAAAATTAAAAATTTTAATAACATTTCAAACAGTGTCTTCGCTTATTGCAGTAGATGAATTGAAAAATTCCAAAGAAAGCCAGATTAAAGCTTTCCTGAACAAAAAAAAAAAATGTTCTAGCATTCTCGGTGAGTCTTTAGGGTGACGTGTAGGGAGCTCGTTTTAATTTGGAAGATGTTCCAATTGATTTCAATTTTTTCAAATTGAAATCAAAAATTCAAATTTTTTCATTTTTTTCAAGCAAGCTCAGAAGAGTGTCCAATTTGTTTTAAAAGGTGTCGAATTTGACGTGAAAATTGTACATCTTGTGTTACATCTAGGTCAAGGTTCATACTTGAGCGAACGGCGGCGACGATATTGATTAAAGCGCGTCATTGATCGATATCGGTGGTGTTCTTACTATCCTGTTGTCGTCGAACGCGGCGCGGCAGCAAGAGCAGCAACGATATTGATTAAAGCGCATCAATGATCGATATCGGTGGTGTTCTTATTATCCTGCTGTTCGTCGCCTGAAGTATAAACCCTGGCTAAGCCCTAGTTTATACTTGCGCCGCCACGCGGCGCGGCATCACGGTCGCCATAGATATCGATTTTTCGCGTCGTCCCGTCGATATCTATTCCGACCATGGTGCCGCGCCGCGCAGCTGCGCAAGTATAAACTGGGGCTAACGGTGGTCAAGCGCCACTAAAGTGGTCCGTTTCAGGCGTCGCTGAACGCTCTTGGAGCGGTGCCGATGCGTCCGGCGCCGGTTGTGATGGCTAACCGTGCCGATCCGTTCGGCGACGACTTCTTCCGCTGATTAGGTTCGCTAGCCGACCGTGTCATTTATGCCCTATGCTTTTCCCGTGGTCGAGGCGTCGTGTCGTCGTCCATCGTGGAGCTTGTCGCCGACGACGACGACGGCTCAGCTCCTCCCCACCATCACACCTCGTCCCCGCCCCCGTTCCGGTGCTGCACCTTTACCGTTTACTCGTCCAGTATGTGTGTCCGTGTCTGTGTCTGTCTGTTTCCCCGCCCGATATGCTCTTTCAAGTCTACCGTTGTCGCATATCAGTCTCCAGACCGTCGCCGTCTTGTCACCGCGCTCGCGTCCTTCTTTTCTAGCCAGAGAAGCACACTTCCCCCGATGCTGCTTTCATGCCCCGAGAGCCCGTTGCTGGGGGCTGATTGTAGAGAGTATTTGGTCAGATTGTCAGTGGGATCAATAAAGTAGTAGTTAGCACTTCCTGTGCGTTCGTCCTGTTTCCCTAACTATATCGTACATATATATCGCGCTGATCACTATTAGTTCTGTGCATAATGTGATCTGCCTCTCGAACGTCGTCGAGTTCCTCCTGTGATACCCGCCGTAGTAGTTGTTTTTCGTCGTCGTCTTCTTCTTATTCTTCTTCGCGCCTGCGATTTGGTCCCTATGGCGCGTGTAGTTTATACTTTTGTGCTTGCGCCCGCGCAGTCGTGCAGATATCGATTAGGCGCCGCGCCGCGACGCGCGCGCGTGGCGTACTCGAAGTATAGACGCCCACTATTACATTGCCCCGCTCGTATTCCTGCTCTGCTCCACTTCATTCATATTCAAGTCTGTGAATCGCTCGGACCGTCACTCGCTCATCTCCGTCGTCGACGGCGATCTTCTGCCCTCCCCGCCCCCCCCCCCCCCCCAAATTAGTCTCCACAGATCTTCGTCTTCTTCCTGTTCTTGCTAACTGTAGACAACGATGCGTGGTCTATGATGTGAGCGTTTGAATCGCTCTTTCATCTTCTTCACCTTTGTCATCGTCTTCTTCCTCTTCTTCGTTGCAGCGAACGCAGCCGTCGCCACCGCCGTCGCGTCGTTTTCATTGTGTATCTTTGCCAAATTTGTTCATATTTGTACATGAAGGTTTTATCTGTTTGCTGTTGTTGTTGATGATGTCAGAGAAGCTGCACTCATTATCGATTGAAGCTGAAGGCTTCGGAGTGATCTACCTGGGAAAGGAAGTCTACGCTAGGCTGACAAGGGGTAAGTACGCCTGAATCTAAGGCTTCTTATGCTCCCGCGGGAGTATAACACAGGCCCAATGGACTCGGATTCATCAGCGGAGGAGTCAGTAAATCGCTACCACAGATTTACCGGCACTATTGTACTTTCACAACTTCAAGGGTCGAGGAGAGGTCGAAAAAAATTTCGCCCAAACTTCGGCTAGGGGGTTATTTGGGGTGCTGATCACGAATTTGAGATCTAAATCAGTTTCATTAAGCCTCAAGCGGCTGGTATCGAGGTTGTGAGCTGTCATAACGATGTTTTGTTGCGATCAAAACTTCTAGCGCCAGGCGGGACTCGAACCCGCACCTCCCTCTAACCGGGCGGGAATGCTCTACGCCATTACACCACCGGCGCCGTTTGATCGAACGCAACATCCACACCGCAACATCCAGTTTTGATCGCAACAAAACATCGTTATGACAGCTCACAACCTCGATACCAGCCGCTTGAGGCTTAATGAAACTGATTTGAATCGTTTCTATCAAGACCATCAGCTTAACTGGTTCCATGCTGATATCAGCGGCCAGCTCATCCCGGATACGGGTGGGTGCTGATCGGTCCCACGAGGTGTGGATGTTGCGTTCGATCAAACGGCGCCGGTGGTGTAATGGCGTAGAGCATTCCCGCCCGGTTAGAGGGAGGTGCGGGTTCGAGTCCCGCCTGGCGCTAGAAGTTTTGATCGCAACAAAACATCGTTATGACAGCTCACAATTTGAGATCTGTTTTCAAAATTATGGCCGATTACGGCAGGTTACGGTAGGTACGGGTGACTAAGGCTGCCAAGGTCATGTGATCGTCCAAACTTCGGCTATAGGGATTATCTGTGGTGCTTCGGGTGAGCACAGCACGCAAGCGGTCCCGCAGCGATTGCTTGAAAACTCGCAAACCAGCGGGAAGCCATTTTTGCGGGAAACTCTTCGATAGGCGAAGGCTTAATCGAGAGATAGCAATCTAAGCATCATGGCCCTCCAGGCACTGTTCCATAACCGCCGCCAGGAAGAACTGCGCGACTTCAAGCTGAAGGACGTCTTTGACAAGCTAAACATGGACGCAGCCGATTTCCAGGAATGGGCGAAGTCGGTGACCATGACCTTGGCAGCCTTAAGGCCCCCACAGACTTCTGCGGCGCCGCCGAGCGAAATCGCTGAGCGGCTTGACTCATCATCAGTGAGAGCGGTGACGGCGAGGTACTGTACTGTTTCTAGTCGGGACCGACCGGTGCTTAACAATAACGCGCCCCGATGACGATCGCGCGCCCGCATCGACCGTCTCCGCTCTGGATCCCGCCGCGAAAGGGCAGAGCGCAGACAGACAGACAGACAGACGATGGAGCGGCGCCGCCGGGTGGAATGATTCAAGTCATTTCCGCCAGCGACGTCGCCGGTGCCGCTGGCGGCGAACTCTGTGTCCCTGTCCTATGGTTAAGCATAGGGCAGCGGCGCCGCCGAGCGGCGCCGCAGAAGTCTGTGGCGGCCTTTAGTCATCCGTACCGTAACCAACTCTTGCCACTGGGTCAGACATTAGCAGTAGAGCGTTACCGGTACTTCACCGCGTCATTTACCGGACGCTGTAGCCGGGTAACCGTTACGACGGTTTTCACCGGAGACCTACCACACCGCGCGTTGACGAATCGCGGTCGGTTTCATCGTCACCGGCCGGGAAATCGTTGATGAATCTGGGCTCTGGAGGTACCGCATTGTGGCCACAATAGTGCACAGCTGTCAAGAGTAATCGAAATGACATTCTTACAGGATAAACTACCGAGTCTCCAAGAAGATGGTTAGAACTATTTTTTGTCCGTGGAAAATCTTAGTATGGACTTTCCTTGAAGTTTTTAGTTCGTCTGCCCGTATGAATAATATAAAATAATTGAATCAAATTTTTATTTTTCGAGAAAAATAATAACCTAAGTTTCGCTTTAAAGCGCAACGAGGCAGCAATCATATAGCGCCATGCTCACGGAAGGTTCGTCGCGATTTTTATTTGATTGATAGTGTAAATGCTGCTTACATAAGCTTCAAGTCGAGGATGTGTGAGTGTTCTTTACAATACCTTTTGTTGTATCGTTTACTGGTGTGAAATTCCATGCAAGCAGAAATTCTGCTATCAGTCGAATAAAAATCGCGACGTCTTGCACGAGGGCATGGCACACTCTTTTATTTCGGTATTGAAAATGGCCGCCATCCTACTCTTGAAGACGAATTATGAACCATTATTTTTTCTCTAAAAACTCTCAAAAAGTGAGAATTTTATAAAATTTGAAACAATGTGTTCACGTATTGGATTGAGGTAAATTCAAAGTTCAAAGAAATCATACTGAAATTTTTTTGAACAAAAAATTATTCTAACCTTTTGGAGAGGCTATTTCAATGTAGAAGGAGCTCATCTCTACATGGAAAAAGAGACTAATGGTAGATGGAACTCTGAACGGTGCATTCATCATCGACTAAAAAAAAAGGAGAGGCGGAATGATATTGAAGGCTTCGAAGTGATCTACCGGATAAAGGAAATCTGCGCCATGCTGACAAGTACCGGGTCTGAACCCCCCCCCCCCCCCAAAAAAAAATTGTGCTGTATGAAGGATCTGCTTGGAGATTTCGAAGAATCAAGTGGAATTAAAGTTAAAGAAAGTTTTGAAACTAAAGTCGCAAAGGTACACATTCTCCGCACCGTACAGCTAGGAAATGCACAGAAAACGTCTGAAAATGGTATAGACGTCGCAGCCGTCAGACACAATTTACCTCAAACTTGGGTAATTAAACCAAACTGTATTTTTCACAAATACAATGCACAATAGAGCATGTTAATAACAATCCTACAAGAGAATGAAGAATAGAAAAAAAGGAACATGAGAAGAGCGCCATGTGAATTTTCCCACTTTTGAATGAAATATGAGGAAGCAGAAAATTGAACTCAGAATCCGCCAAATCTCAACCAGTCAGTGGAAATGCAAAAATGCAGCAGCGCACAAGAACCGAACCCCCGACCTCTCTCACATGAAGCAACGTCACTATCCACTACGCCACGAGCCCACTTGTCGGCAGAGGCATCGCGGGCATCCAAGACCACCAAACTCGTGATGCGCCGTATTCCACTGTGACTTCAAGGACCCCCTACTCCTTGGGTTTAACGACCTGGCAGACAAGAAACACATTTTCAAACCAATTGAGGGATCAGGATTCTTCCTATATGACTCGCTCTCCCGGTTCAGACATACGTTTCAGACCCTTTCCTTGTTAATCTTTTCAATATTTGTAAAAATAAATGATGTCAAAATAATTTTCGCAACTCTTCTGTTTTTTTTTCTCGCTTGAAATCGGAAAAGAATTACGTGGAGAGATGTTTGAATGGTGTAGATCTTTGTCTGACCATGAAGCCGGCAGTACAAAGTAGACGTTGATCAATCTCACTGGGCTGCGCCACGCACTTTACTTCACATGCAGTATCGTGATGGCAGATGCATGAGAACATATGCGAATTGTTGATCAGGCTAGCCGATAGCCGAGCCAGTGTCTTACCCTTCCGATAAAATGTTGATCAGTGACATTGAAAGGTTGTCGTCAGGTCAGAATAGAACCCAGATCTACAGCTTCGCGCCAGAATTTATCACACAATTAGCGACTTATTTGTGCCCTAAAGAAGACAACACACACAGATATCAGTCTAAAATGCTTTATACTGTACATACAAGTATACAAATAGCGTTATAAGAAATCGAACTTTCGGACCCGTTTGTAGATTTTTCTGAATTTTAACTTCTGCCCGTTCAATTCCTTCACAGCGGATTGAACCAATGACTCTCCCTTTCGCACAAACGATCGAGAACCCTGAAAAGTGCACTTGAAGGTCGTCCTGTTTTTAAAAATCAAAAAACAGAACCGGAAACGAACCCTCTTGAAGGCGAACTTCCTTGGGCCGTCGTAGATTTTCGTGTAGATTGGAGCAATGTTCAGAATCGGTCCACTTGTGTCTTCCGCGTATGTTAGCGGACCTTCCTCGATGAATATCATCCCTTCAAAATGCAAAGTGCACTGGAAAAATTGCGGTGACTTGTGCAACTTTCTGTAGGTTGGAGGCATTCATGTACAAATTTTTAGGTTCATACGATTTTAACTGCAAACTTTTTTCTTTTTGGACACTTTAATATGAAATCGGACACATTTAGCGTTCAGATGAACATTCTGTAAACTAGTCAGACATAAGCTAGTTTGTCGATGATTCAGTTTGTGTCCTTCGGTACAGACATACACCAGCCGTTCGACACAATTTACCTCAAACTTGGGTAATTAAACCAAACTGTATTTTTCACAAACAATAGAGAATACAATACACAATAGAGCATGTTAATATCATCCTACAAGAGAATGAAGAATAGAAAAAAAAGAACATGAGAAGATCTATGACCGCGAGAAAGTCGCGATAAGACATATCCAAGTATATTAGAGAAATATGAGGAAGCAGCAATGGTGGCGATGTCCGTTCCTCCACGTGGTGCCACTGGAAACTACTCGCTCTGCGAGTTAAGCCGAACACGGACACTCGATTGCAGGCGACAGGCCCTTGTGACAGGCCGGCCTACGAAGACCCATGTCACATCACATGGTGTATGACAGCTCAAGTGTTTCGAGATAGTGCTACGGCGTCCGCGGGAGCCGACGCGCACTCGCAGAGCCCGGCGAGTGTGAGAAGTATGCGAGGGTCCCTGATGCGAGGACGGCATCGGGGGGCAACTGAGCTAGTCCGAAAGTCCCGTAACGTAAGCAGGACCCGCGTGGCTACGCTGAATGTGGGTACGTTGACGGGCCGCTCGTGCGAGTTGGTTGAAGCACTGGAGCGTAGAAGAGTTGATTTCTGTGCGGTGCAGGAGACGAGGTGGTCCTGCCGCAAGTCAAGGGATATAGGACGAGGCTTTAAGGCCGTTCTATGTAGAAGTCCCAGGACCACCAGTGGTGTCGGAATAATCGTCTCCGAACGATTTCGTGACTCGATTGTAAGCGTCGAGCGCTTTGACGATCGATTGATGAAGATCGTTGTCGCCGCTAAGGAGCGACTCTATCACTTCTTCTCAGCGTATGCTCCGCAGACTGGCTGCTCGGATCAAGCCAAGGAAGAGTTTTGGAGCCTGCTTGATGAGAAGACAGCAGTGGTACCGTCGAAAGATGTCATCATAGTCGCTGGTGACCTTAATGGGCACGTAGGTGCTACGAAAGACGGGTACAGCTGTCATGGTGGGTTCGGATACGGATCACGTAACGCCGATGGTGAGCGCATTCTTGAGTATGCGGAATCGCATAATCTCACCATTGTGAACACCGTTTTCCGAAAACGCGACTCCCACCTCATCTCATACTATAGTGGGAGCTCCAAGTCTCAGATAGACTTTGTCCTTGTGAGAGATCGCGACCGGAGTCTTGTCACAGACGCGAAGATCGTGCCGTATGAGACGGTCGCCCCACAGCATCGACCGCTGATCTGCACTTTGAAGATCGCCCCTCCGAGGCTGAAGCGGGTTGAGCGATGCGGTGCAGCTAGAATTAAGTGGTGGCGAATCAGAGAGAAGGAAGAAGCTGTGATTTCTCGCGTGCGGTTACCGACAGTCACGACTGTCGACGAAACTTGGAAGAAGGCGACCGACGCGATTCGTCAAGCTGCACAGTCAGAACTCGGCATTACGAAGCCTGGGCGACGGAAGGTCGACAAGCAGACATGGCTGTGGACAAACGACGTGAAAGCGAAGGTTCGAGAGAAGAAGTCGCTCTATCACGTGTTTCTCGGCGAAAAGACAGCCGATAACTGGCAGAAGTACCAAGAAGCGAAGAAAGCTGCAAAGAAGGCCGTGGCTGTTGCGAAAGCCACTCATTATGGAGATGTCAACGAGAAGCTCGAGTCTCGTGATGGTGAGCGGTATCTGTACCGACTTGCAAAGAATCGCCATCGCCAGACCGAGGACATCGAGAAGTTCTTCGGCATCAATGATGAGAACGGCCATCTTCTTACGGACCGCAAGAGGGCATTGAAGCGATGGCGCGATTACTTTGAGGAAATCTCTACGGTAGAATTTCCTCATCCAGCCATCCCTTCAACGGCTCCAACCCACGGCCCCGTTCAGAAGATCACCGTGGAGGAGACTGAAGCGGCTTTGAAGAAGATGAGGCCAGGCAAAGCGACTGGGCCCGATGACGTGGCAGCTGATTTGTGGAAGTCCAAGTACTGGTACTCTGCTGAGTGGTTGGCGAAGTTCTTTAATCAGGTTGTGGCGGAGAAGAAAGTGCCTGAGTGTTGGCGCCAAAGTACGACGATCCCGATTTGGAAGAAGAAGGGCAGTCCTGCAGACTGCTCCAATTACCGTCCGATTCGCTTGCTTCCGCACAGCATGAAGATCTTTGAGCGAATTGTCGATGGACGAATTCGGGACATCGTCCAGCTTTCCAGCAATCAGTGCGGCTTCGTGGCTGGCTGTGGCACCGTTGATGCCATACATGCCGCCCGCCTCCTGATAGAGAAGCATCGCGAGAAACAGAAGGCAGTGCATATCGCCTTCCTCGACTTGGAGAAGGCCTTTGACCGCGTACCGCGTGAAGTGATATGGTACGCCTTGCGACATCATGGAGTTCCCGAAGAGCTCATAGAGTGGGTGCGAATTCTCTACTCTTGTCCAAAGAGTCGAGTTCAAGCTGCAGCTGGAACCTCGATGGAGTTCCCCATCTCTGTCGGGGTGCACCAGGGTTCTGCGCTTTCCCCACTCCTCTTTGTTGTCGTCATGGATGCCATCACACGAGATCTTCAGAAGCCCGTCCCTTGGACGTTGCTTTATGCCGATGACGTGATGCTCGCTAGCGAAGATAAAGGAGAACTCGAGCGAGAGTTGCAAGCTTGGTGTGATCGCTTGGAGCGGTTTGGACTCAGATTGAACGTGAAGAAGACCGAGTATTTAACGACGGACGTTACCGAGTCCACCTCCATCAAGGTTAACGGCATCGAGCTTCCACGCACTGCGGTCTTTAAGTACCTGGGATCAGCAGTCGCGTCTGACGGCAAACTGATGGTCGAAGTGAATTCACGCGTGAGTGCAGCTTGGTCCAAGTGGCGCTCGTTGACTGGGGTGCTCTGCGATAGGAAGATACCGGAGCGCTTTAAGTCAAAGATCTACAGGGCAGTCATCCGGCCAGTAGCAATATACGGCGCTGAGTGTTGGCCTGCGACCAAGGAGGTTGAAACGCGCCTCAGCGTCATGGAGACGAAGATGCTGCGCTGGACGGCTGGAGTCACGCGCATGGACCGCATCCGAAACGAAGCTATTCGGCAGAAGTTCGGTGTCGCGCCGATAGCGGACAAGATGCGCGAAGCTCGCTTACGATGGTACGGCCACGTTCTGCGTGGAGAAGAAGACAGCGTCCGCAAGATAGGCCTTAACTTCGAGGTAACAGGAAAGCGGCCTAGAGGGCGCCCGAAGCAGCGCTGGGCTGATACGTTACATACGGACTTGAAAGCGGCTGGTGTCCACCCTGATCTAGCGCTGGATCGGGAAAGGTGGCGTCATGACACCAGAATAGCGGACCCCGCTACGAAGCGGGACAGACGCTGAAGAAGAAGAAGAAGAAGATGAGGAAGCAGCAAATTGAACTCTATAGTTCATTTCGCCACCTTCAGACGAACCTTGTTAATTATGACACCTCCCCGGTGGCTCATCAGTGAAGAAGGGAAGTGTTATAATTTTAATGCCTTTTATTTATTTATTGTTTACATAATAAGAGGTTTTTATATTTATTTATTTATTATTTTCATTTCATTTATTTTTCATGTTTTATTTTTCACTCATCATAAAATTTTACCAAAAAAATTATTTATTTATTATTTATTACAATGCACATATTTGTGCGCCATAAAGAATATATAATAAATAAATAATTTTTTTGAAAAATTATTTATTTATTATAAATTAAAAAAATTAAAAAATTAAAAATAATAAAATTAATATTAAAATTAATATAATAATATTAATAATAAAAAAATTTAAAAATTATCTGATTATTTTGTATTAAATTATACACATGTATTTATTTTTTTAATTTTAAACTTGAATTTAATAAAATTTATTAAATTTGAAACAAGTTTTTGCGAAAAAAATATTATTAAGAAATAAAGAAAGAAAAAACGTTCAAAGCAGTCGTTGCTGGTGCTGGTCTCCATCTTCTTTCCATATGAAGTATCCGTACAGTTTAAATACTCCAAAGTTTAATATTCAATGCCTAACCAAATTAAAGTCTTTTTTAAAGAAATTTTTACTAACAGGTTGACAACCGCGCGATTTTCGCTTGTCTGACGAATGGGACCATTTAATTTTTTCACAATGTCGAGAGTTGTTTGTTAAACGAAGCCACTACGAGCTTGTTACATGCCTGTGACACGAGCTACATGCCTGTGACACGACAGTAACCAAACGTAACCGAAGGTTATTCTGTGGAGCACACCTCTTCATCTATGCCTAAAGATGAAATATACGTATTAGAATAACTTACTTCGAAGGAGTTGAACCTAATAAGCGGCCAAATCTCGAGCTCACCGCAGCTAATTTATCTGCCAAAGATGCATAACCTCCTTACCTGACGAAATCAGTTCAATCTATGAGCTCATTCCTACGACTACTGTAGATTTTTCATTACCATTACTGTACAAGAAGCGGTTTGAGGTAAAAATAAGGTGGGTGCATGCATTGAGAGGAGAATGTATTGGCTCTCGTAGTGAATTCTCTGGGAAGGATAAAACACTGACTTCTCCATCAACTGGCCATCGCTATCCACTGTATGTATAGGCTAAATATGCATTCAAATTGACTCCATGAAATTCCGCTGAATGTAATGCACGGCGCATACCGGAAGAATATTGATCAACGTCTACCTTTATCCTTATCCTTTATCACCTTATTGTGCGTTGTGCTAAACGCGTCGTTTAATAAATATAATTTAATCCAATAAAGTGTTCACTAGATAGCCAGTACCGCATTGCAATTTTTATTAGGTCGTTGCATATGAAATTGCCGATTTTGCTATCTCAACTTCTGGTCGGTTTTTCGTGGCTAAGAATGTTCTCATTTCAGGCACTGTGTATAGCTCCTCGATGAAATCTCCGCGGAACTTCTCAAGGTAGGAGGCAGAGCAATGACCACTACATTGACGAGGCTATTTAACATATGCTGGCAGCGTTTAGAAGTTCCGGAAGACTGGAAGAGAGGAGTCATTGTCAAAATACCCAAAAAAGGTGACTTATCAGAATGTGGAAACAACTGGCGAGGAGTTACATTGCTTTCTATACCCGGCAAGGTGTTCTGCTTAATTCTACTAAATCGACTACGAACCGCGGTAGATGAAAGAATTCGTGAACAACAATGTGGATTCCGAGGTGCTAGGTCATGCAGCGAACAGATTGCGAAACGAAACTGTTGCGTCAGAACGAATGCAACACGACATTCTTCGAAGTTGTTGCCGGAGTGAGACAAGGATGTGTACTCTCCCCTCTTCTGTTCAAGGTTGCTCTGGACTTCATTATGAGGAAATCCATGAAAGGTGATGAAACGGGTATCAAATGGAGCAGGACACACCGCTTAACAGACCTCGATTTCGCAGACGATGTAGCCATCATAGCCGAGAACAACGGTTTACTGCAATAGGCGACCACAAACCTCGCGAACGAAGCCAGGAAAATTGGACTACGATTAAACTCGGACAAATCGAAAGTGATGAGCATAGGGAGAACAGATATGAACGTAGATATCAATGTTGAGGCATCACAGCTCGAAACTGTCCAAAAGTTCACATATCTTGGAAGTACCGTGTCACGCGACGGGAATGTGGAATCAGAAATACTAACGAGGATTGTGTAGGCTTCATCTGTGTTTCGGAAGCTTGGTTCAATCTGGAGCTTACCGTCAATCGCGTCGAAGATAAAGCTACGGCTTTACCACTCAATTGTAGTTCCGATTGTTGCCTACGCGAGTGAAACATGGGCCATGTCTATGAAGTGTGCCAAAAAGCTAAACGCCTTCCACCAGAGATGTCTTCGACAGATATTGAGAGTGCGATATACAGACCGTGTGACTAATTGTGAAGACCTAAACCGGAGCGGTTCAAGTAGTCTTTCTGCATTAATCGCACAAAGACGTCTACGCCTCGCAGGACACGTAATGCGAATGCCCGAGTACCGATTTCCTCGAGTAGCCATGTGTTGGATTCCTGAAGGTGGTAGCAGAGCGCGCGGTCATCTGAGAAACACATGGAGGCGAACATTCGAAAAGGACCTTCAACTACTAAAAAATTTCCAGAGACGAAAGTGAAGAGTTGGCATAAGACAGGTATCAATGGAGAAGTCTCGTCGCCCGATATGCCCAACAGCATGGGAGGAACTAATTCTAAGTAAGTACATAGCTCCTGAAAGCGCGGAATCTCTCCTTTCTTTCGTTTATAGCTACTGTGACATATTTGCCTCATGCCGAGATTTTGCGTCGTTTCTTCCAGGCAAAGTTATGATCTGTCAAAGTTTTTAGTCAAAATCGGCCATCTCATATGCAACGACCCAATATTTAATCAGCAAAGTAGCGCAATGGAGAAGGCGCTGATTTTATGCTGATGAGTCGATCGATTTTGTTTTCCAGCCCAGGACCTCCAAGGCCTTCATTCTTCTAACACAGATGAGTCGTTATTTGATACCACACTCGTCTGGGAGGGACAAAACACTCCTTTCATCGGCTGGATGCAACAAGTCATTCTAGAGGCCAAATACGCATTCAAAATTGCTACTCGAAGTAGAATGTGTGGCGCATTCCAAAAAGATTGATTAGCACCGCCTTTCTATCCCTTATTGTTTTTCGCTTTTATTTCTTGACCACTTCAGAAGCACTTACCTTGATTGTTCACGCTGCTGAGGGCGACTTTTATCGTTAAATCGTCCACTGGGGGATATTGACGAATGGTGAGGAACCCGTTGTGTTCGTGGACATCGTCCGGATCGTCGTCACTGACAGCTCTGCTCCTTAAACATACGAATCTTAGAATAAAGATCAGAGATAAAATCAAGTCAGGCATAAGCATGTTATGTCGGTTAGGTGGGGTTCAAATCTCGCCTAGCGCAAGAGTTTTGACCGCCGCAAAACAAAACATTTTCGCTTTCTACTTCTACTACAAAGGTGCGAAGGAGACCAGATCAAACACTGATGGCTCTCCTTTGACGGAAACAACATCATACGTTTATCTGGGCCGTCCTATCAACATGGAAAACGATATGAAGGAGGAATTATTAAGAAGGAGGAAGGCTGCGTGGTCGATCTATGGGTCTCTTAAAGAGGCCACCGACCAACTTTGGATCCCGATCTACGCGCCCGCCCCTGTTCGA
Source organism: Heligmosomoides polygyrus bakeri (assembly GCA_947359475.1). Taxonomy (NCBI): domain Eukaryota; kingdom Metazoa; phylum Nematoda; class Chromadorea; order Rhabditida; family Heligmosomidae; genus Heligmosomoides; species Heligmosomoides polygyrus. Next base: position 2,291,429 of record OX375866.1, read on the forward strand.
TTCAACCGTCCTCCCAGCGCTCTGCTACGCCGCCGAAACGTGGGCTGACACTGGTCCAGGTCAAAATCCCTGCGTACTACTAAAAGAGCGCTCGAAAGATGTCTTCTCAAGTTCAGCAGGTGATCACAACACCGAGCTGACCTTCACAGTTCCGATTTACGCACGATGTCATGACTAAGAGACCCGGCGGAATACGCATCGAAGATGAAGCATCGATGGGCCGGTCATATAATGCGAAGCACGGACGATCACTGGACAAGAAGAACAGCAGAGTGGATTCCAAGAGGGTGCAAGCGTCGTCGAAGAGCACCATCCTGATGTGGTTAGATGTGCCCGTCGAAAACATCGAAAGGCAGCGTTCGTTGCCAAATTCTAATTCAGAATCGGCTGATGGTCGTGGTCGTGGTTCCAATCGAGCTATACGAACATCATGGATGACGATTGCGAGAGAAAGAAACGAATGGCGATTGCGTTGGGGCTCGCGTGACCAGTGAAGACGAGCCGTCTAAGTATCCAAGTATGTAAGTACTTCTTCTACCGCATGACAATGACGCCCTTTATTAGTTTAGATTTCCGGATGTTTTCTGAAAATTTTCGAAAGCAAGGTTACAAGTATATGATGTCTCACCAGGATACTATCTCAACGGTAGGTCGGAACGGCGCAAGTGTTGTATATGGGCAGAACCGCCTCTTCCTGGGAAGTAACAAACTGCAGGTATCTCGACCCCAATACAACTCTGCGCAGAGTTAGGGGCGACGGAAGTCTCATGTTAGCGCCATGTTGATTTACGTGCTCCGCAGCTGACGGGCGCGCGCGGGATGAGAGCTCATATCGGGACTCGGCGCAGGGCACAGTTGGCGTAGTAGGGTAGCGCTCGGGCTCGTGAGCGAGGGGTCGAGGGTTTGGATCCCGCAGACTGCATTTGTTTTGCACTTTTGCAAAATCCGTGTTTATCATATAGGTAATCCACCTAGGAGTTATAGAGCATGTTTACATGAAACATACCACACATATCGTTAACAAGAGTGGTCCAGACAGGGTCACCGATTTCCCTGAAACTTTGTCTAGGGGGGTTATTTGGGGTGCTGATCACGAATCTGATATCCGTTCTTCACGATTCGGCAGGATAATATAGATACAGGAAGGCACAGGATTACATTCTTAAAGTTTCTGCCGGTGACGGCAGATAGAGACAGAATCGTGAAAAAAGGATGTCAGATTCGTGATCAGCGCCCCAAATAACCCCCTAGACGAAGTTTCAGCGGAAATTTCTTTTGACCGAAGTCTTGTCGGTGGAGTCGGATCTTTTAACTAGTGCCACAAAAAATCTTTCGTTACATAACTACGGTCACACAAAATAGGCTTCAAATAAGTGGCACACAGAAGTGAACATTTTTGCTAGTCTGTAGTTTGAAGCATATGTTATATGTAAAAATGTTCTATAACACACTATAGTACCCCTAGTTGGATTACCAATATGATAAACATGGATTTTGCAAAAGTGCAAAATGAACGCAGTCTGCGGGATCCAAACCCTCGACCCCTCGTTCACGAGCCCGACCTCCTCCCTACTTCGCCACATGTCCACTGCGATTGTCCGCTATGCGAGCCCTCATCCCGCGCGCGCCCGTCAGCTGTGGAGCACGTGAATCAACAGGGCGCCAACCCGCGACTTCCGTCGCCCCTAACTCTGCGCAGAGTTGCACTGGGGTCGAGATACCTGCAGTTTGTTACTACCCAGAGAGAGGCGGTTCTGCCCATATACAACACTTGCGCCGTTCCGACCTACCGTTGAGATAGTATCCTGGTCAGTCCAAAATTCAAAAGCCTCGGGTACAAATCCAACAGAATTCGTAGCTTCACCCAAAACGTGTCATGCTTTTCACATGAAGTGTGGCTCCCTAAAAAAGAAAGTAAGTGCTTAAAGTCACAGTTATGTATGTTACTGTTCTCGGCTGAAAATTTGTTGGTGAAAAAGCTGATGAAAGGGTCAGCTCACGTGAAGTTTATGCTCGGCGTGCCGAACATCACCGGCCTCGCCACCGAAAATATCACCGTCTCATTGTAACCTGTCGCATTGAAATCTAACGGGTAGTCGAGCGCTCGGTGGTGAAAACCTGAAAGTTTGAGAACATTAACACCTTAATGACCGAAAATAGAAATTTTCTGACATATGGGAGGCATGGAATGCGCCATGCACTCGTCTGAAATTTTCCATTTTATACTCGGTTGATCATGTTTCGCTTGAATACATGTTATAATTCCTTCACAAAGTAGCCGTTTTGATTGAATTGTGCTTATTTTAGAGTTTAAAACTTAATTACACATTATAGCTTGCGAAAAATAAAGGGTATTCTAAAAAATTGCAGGTACTGCTTGAAAGGTTCTAACATTGCTGTTGGTCAAGTTTTGAGGATGTTTCAGACTCATATGCAAGCGCGGGGTGACGAGAATTCTGTAGCTTGCAAACAATCAAGATTGCGCCATGCACACGCCTAAAACCTTCCACATCCGACTCGATTGATGGTGCAGTGGCTGAATGCTTGTCACAATCTTGTTGCTACTTGGTGGTCACATTAACCTGTGCTGTGTTTGTTTTAACGTTTGGAACTTGACAACCTCGTGAAGGACAGATATATGCGAGTTTATTGATTGCACGATTTAAATGTGAGCGGGAGCCGCATTTTACAAGACCCATTCTGTGGACGAATGAAGCAGCATTTAAGCCGAATGGAGAGTTAATTGGCATAACTGCAGCTACTGGACGACGGAAAACGTTGAAAGAAGCACATCACAGGTTAATGTGACCAAGTAGCAACAAGATTGTGACAAGCATTCAGCCCATGCACAATCAATCGAGTCTGAAATGCAAGGTTTCATGCGTGTACATGGCGCAATCTTGACTGCTTGCACGCCACAGAATTCTCGTTAGTCCGCGCTTGCAGACGAGTCTCAAAAATCTTCAAATGCTTCACTAGAAGCAATGTTATAACCTTTCAAACAGTACCTGCAAATTTTTAGAATACTCTTTATTTTTTGCAAGCTATAATGTGTAATTAAGTTTTGAACTCTAAAATAAGCACAAGTTAATGGAAACGGCTACTTTGTGAAGAAATTATAGCATGTATTCAAGCGAAACACAATCAATCGAGTGTAAAATGGAGATTTCAGACGAGTGCATGTCGCATTCCATGCCTCTCATATGTCAGAAAATTTCTGCTTTCCTAAGCTTTTGAGACACCCTGTATATGGCATAAGGGTTACGTGCGCGTGAAAGAGCAGGCAGTGAACAGAGGACGGCGTTACTCAATCCCTTTTGGAATGCGCCACGCATTCTACTTCTGTGCGAAGTCGTGGATGCTCTTCAAATGCGTATTTTTTAAAAAAAATTACTCGCTTTGGACAACAGATAAAAATTATTTTTTATTATTAGACGAGTTTATTGCCAATTCACCGATCCCGAATAGACGGAAACCTCGGCTGGCTGTGCGGGTTATCCGAACCATGATCCGAATCCTCAGACGACAAGGATGACTTGGCGAACTCCTGTTGGTACAACGCAGACGGGCGTCGACACGTCGTGGGACTGATTCTGGTGCTTCTTTCCGATGGCTTTTTATGCGCTTGTTCTGGGAGGAGTTCTGAGCCTCCACGCGCCAAATGGGACGTTGTTTACTATAACACCTCCAGAAATCGCTGTGTATCTAACAGAATGTTGTAGTGCCACTTCCGGAGTTCTAATAACGAGAAAAAAGTGAACAGATAGTCAAGTCTACCGGCGATTTCATCGAAAAACAACTGCTCTATGCAACGAAGATAAATACCGTACCTTTTATCTGAGCGTGCCACTCTCCCAGTAACCATGATAGCGGTAGAAGAATCGCCGGTAGCCGATCAAACGGTGTCACTGCAAGAATTTGGCTAGACTAAGGTAAATAGAAGTATTCGAAGCGAGAACATCAACAGCTATTCGTGAGACGAACTAAACAAACTTGTGTCATTCCGTGGCACGCACTTCTCGCAGGATGTCGGACAGTTCAGATGGAAGAAGTTCGTCTCTTCAGATGGTATCTGAATCTCATTAGGTTTGAAACTGCGTCAGAAAAACCGGCACAGGTACTATGCGGGCGTTTGTCCTGGGCGGTAGGGGTTGGACAGCTCCCTCGGCGCACGACATCCATGTCCCGATTAGGAATAGCGTGAAGTGCATTACCAGTTAGGTATGGGTTGAAGAATGAACACTCAACCAACGAGGAGAGTGTAGACTGGGCAAGAACAGGAACTTCGGGATGTGGCCAATCTAACGCAGCCGTGGTAAGGTTACCCACAGCTCGGGGTTTCCATCCCTTCTCAACTTGGTGTTGAAGTGGAGGAGGATGTTGAGTTTCAGAAGTGGAATGGGATCGTCACTCCTCTTTCCTGGACGCCTATAGCGCAGTCGGAGGAGGCGCCGGCTGTCGCGTGCACCCGATACCAGGTCCCTGGTTCGAATTTCGCGCCCAGGCCAATCAAGCCCTCCATCCCACCGAGGTAGGTGAATTGGTACCAAGTATAGAGGAAGCCTCTGCCTTTTACCTGTATTTTACCTGCATTTTAACTGAATCTCATGTCTCCCTTACCATATGCTATCCTTGTCCTATCCTATGACTCATTTGTAAGTTTCGTTATCTGCTGGCTGATCGAGCTGCACTTGCTTGTCCAACATCACTTCTCGGCAGCTTCATCAAATGGCAGCCTGCTGCGCCCTACCCGGCTCTGCATGAATACCGTGCTCACAGTGCAAGAAGAGTCAGTCGGGGCTTTCGCTCCTGGCCTCCTCCTCTCCTCCTCTCCTCCCTCTCTTCAGCTCTATTTTTATAAATACTACTGTGGTGCATTTAATCGACTTATAAATTGTGGTTTAATTACCCAAGTTTGAGGTAAAACTCGACTGTGGCTCGTGTTCAAACGGAAGAAGACCCGCGTGGCACTCACACACAAGTTACTGAGCATTCATACCAGGCTTGTCTGGGAACGCTGACTTATTCATCGGCTGGCCACCGCAAGTCATTGCATGGCCAAATACGCACTCAACACGCCTCCAAGACATCCCGTAGAAGTAGAATGCATGGCGCATCCCAAAGGGGATTAAGTAATGCCGTCCTTTATCATTTCTTTTAAGCCGCTCCCTCGCTTCATTACGTTGTCTAGAATCCGGCCTACGCTTGAGCTTTTATTGCCTATCGTTTACTTTGCGCACTCCGTGCACTCCCAGGTCGAACGCCCACGTAGTACATTGTCGCATATATACAATTTCCACTTTAAACTGTACACCCTTTATTTTGAAATGGACACTTCTTAATTGGAAACCGGACAGGTTTAGAAATATGATGGTCATTTTTCAATAGAATTCAGGTTTATGTTAAGCTTAGACATGCGTTGTTTATCCAAGTTAGAAATATCGTTTGTGATGCATGTCGCGAAGGTGAGCAGCATTAGAAGGGGGAAAGCCTCAGGCAGTCAGGCCGCAATGAATGGGCGTGGCATTCGGAGGGGTGTGTGGGGTGGGTCCCCTGATTGGTTGACATGTGCGCGGTCGGTGCTCTGATTAGCTATGAACTTCTGGTGCCTTCTCGCCTCCCATTGCTGCTCACGTTCGCGATTTCGACCTTTTTTTACAAATTTTTAAATTTTAAAAATTTACCTTTGCAGAGTGTCTTAAGAAAAAGGTTACACTGCTTATTTAAACATAAGCTTCTCAACATTCAGCTTCAACTAAACTTTAAGGTCTATATTGACGTGCTGGAGATCAATGAATTTGCTGCTGCGTTACATGGAAAGATTGCGCCGCGCACTTGTTCTACATCTTCCATTGTCAACTGGAATGATAGTGTAACTGTAGGGTTACATATGCGCATGAATCTTCCATAGAAGCAGCAAAAGCGGCGATCACAATACAAAAAAGACAGACAGCAATTCTCCATAGCATAACGTCGGGTCAAAGAAATGCACTATCAAATTGCACTATCAATCAAGTAAACGCTGTAACGTTCTGAACGAGAGCACGGCTCAATCTCTTCATTCGAACAACTCTTTTTGTCGGAGTTCTTCAGAATACACCCCAAAAGCGCTTTGGAAATCTGGTGCTCATTCAAAAACTGTACGCAACTCTTCTTAAGACACTCTCTATAGGAGTTTTTTTTTCACACAAATTTTCTCAAAGCAAATTTTTTTCGGAACAATAGCAGAAAATCTGATAGCTGCCACTATAATCCTTATACAATACATGGAATTATTTTTATTTTGTTATAAAGTGTCTATTTTGATTTAGGTATGTTTCGCGATGTCTAAAACGTATTCAGTTGAAAAAAAGTGTCAACTGAAGCTGGACACTTTCCTGGATTAGAAGGAAAGTGTCCAGCTTCAAATGAAAATTTTCAATTTCCATTGTCACATGTCGCGAAAATGAGCAGCATTGGGAGGTAGGAGCGCGCCAGCCAATCATAATCAAGCAGAGCACCGAACGATCACAGTGCAGCCAATCAGAATACCGCTCGTACACTTCTTATCTGAATAGCATGCCCATTCGATGCGATCTGATTGTCTGGCGCACACCTCCCAATGCTGCCCACCTTCGCGACATATACCGAAATATATACCAAAACCCACCTCGCATTGTCCTTCTCGTCTCCAGATCTTGCATGACCCGTAGATATCCTGACAAGGACCTTAATATATCAATCATTTGAGTCTAAACACAGTCGGAGTGCTACCAACCAAGTCAAATTTCGTTTTGAATCTGAATCGAGGAAAAAAGTACGTCAGAAAGGAAAAAGATGATACTGAAGACCTGTGAAATCACAAGCAAACGCTTCAGGGTAATGAATCGAACAAAACCGCTGCATGGAGTCCAATAGGGCAACAC